>VZTV01113628.1:5750-17530 GCA_013400875.1 Anhinga rufa | reverse complement strand
AATCGAATATACTGCTTTTTAATTTAGGCATGCCAGGTGGAAATCTGAATTTAAACCCACAGGTACTTCTTTTAAGCATCCTTTAAACAATTTGATAGCTTTTTCCAAAAAACCGTTAGACTGTGGATGATCTGGAGACAAGGTAATGAGCTTAAATTTTTGCAAAGCATTTATACTCAGAACAATCGAACTGTGACCCATTATTTATCATTAGCATCTCTGGTATGCCAGGTCCAGGATTTTGTAGTTGAAGTCTTTTACATGCTTACGTGCATATGTAAAGCTAGAGATTTCATTTTCATATTTTCTAATTGAGCTATTCCTGTATAGTGGGAATAGTCATTCCAAATCAGAACAAACATCTTAATATCTACATAGACCTGTAATTTCTTGAATTATCATCATAGGGTGTATTGCCAGATTGTTTTCTTTTTTTTTTTTTCAAGTTTCACATCAATCTAATATTACTGAATAAAATACTACGTACAGCATGAAGTTCTAATACTAGTAGAAGGATTATGGTTATAATTTATCAAATAAGGTGTCAATATCTGGTATTATTTTTGGAAAGTCTCAGCTTGTACTTGAGAACTAGCAGGCAAAAGCACCTGTGATAGGAAAGTTTTCTTGAACATGTACACATGCATACATCAGACTCAGGTGTTCGTTCCACTTGTAGACATTTGTGTCTGAGCGCTTCAGGGACATTTCTAGGAACACTTATGACAGGACAATTGAGTTTCATCATACTTATCTTATATTCTGTTGACAGCTTTCCAATGACATTAAAAGCATCATAGAATTGATTTTGTACCTTCATAGGCTTCTGTCCTACAGCATAAGCTCTCATAATGAGCCTGAGCATTTGCCATGTTTTCAAACCTTGAATCGATATGCTCTTTCCCTGAAACAATTACAAACCTTATCTTTTCAAGATTTTCCTTTATCCTTGTGTCAAACTCATATAAACCCTACAACTAGAACAATTTCTCCACAGCATTATCTGTGGTTACTTGTCTGTATTCAGTGCAAGTGTTTTCTCTTTAGGTGTTTTCCTGTAACTTTAGCTATCACATTAAGCTGTCCAGCCATAGTCAAATAATCAGTAAAAACTCACTGCAGGCATTGGATGCAAATGCCTCTTCAACAATGCCATGTTAGTAGTTTGCTTCTTTTCAGTACGTTCTGGCTTCTGTTTCTTGCAGATATGGAAGGTCTTTCCAAAGGTGACAGATAGAGCTTAGAACTGTTTTGGTCTGTTCTGGTTCATTCTTCCACACTGGTTTTGCAAATTCCTTCTATTTGCAGTCTGCAGATTCCTCCGGAGAGATTTTTCTAATCTTGTCCACTTTGTATTCTGTTCCTTCCAAAACCTGCACTTGGGTTTCTTTGTGGTCTGAAATCTTGGAAATGTTCTCTCTTTTTTCTGGAGTTTGGATAAGGAATTCCTCACATTCTTTTTTTACCCCCTCAGATTTGGGGCTCTTATTCCCAATACAATCTGATGTCCAGAATTAGGAATTTCACAAGCCCTCCAAAATTGCACATTTGCCTCAACAGTATCAAAGCTGTTATAAATTATTCAGCTATCTCCTCTTTCCTCTGAGTTCTCTTACGAAATGTATCTCTCTCAATAGCTTCATTTGTGTCTAGGAGCTCAATATTCATGTTTGTTCTGCACATTCTGATAAATGATTTTCTATGCCTCAATCACAGGCTAATGTACAAATCTAGTACATCAGTGATTGAAGCAATCCAAAGAAAATCTGCTTTTTCTTATCCGTGCTTGCCAAAGTCTTGCTTTAACTTTTCTGCTTCCTCCTGCATTTCTGGAGAGCTCCAGTTGCTAGGTTTTAACTGCTCCTTTTCTTATTCACCACTTGTCTTAGATGTAATCTTCAATTTCTGTAGCTGTACCCGCAGTGTCAGGCTGTCAGGTGTGTGTGTGTGTGTTTGTGTGTGTGTCATAAATTTAAAATCTGAATTAGGCTCTTAAGTACTGAATCTTAAATAAGTAGAGCAAGAAAGTTAATAGATGCTAGAGAAAATAACTTCTGGAGAAGAAAAAAGGATTATATATGGGTTTATAGCATACACTAATCAGTCTGTATCAGAGTGTTTCAGGGATGTAATTTCTAACACTGAGAAACTAAAAGGTCCAATTATCACTACAAAACTATAAAACAACAAAAACCTATTTACTCATATTTTAATCTATTTTTTTATGCATATGTTTATGCAAATGTGTTCATAGCACCAAGACTGAAGCTTTTATTCTTACAGAGAGAAAAATTTCCAGGAGAGGTCAATAGTAGAGAGCAGACTTACTGGGAACTTTCAGAACGGGAAGTTTTTTCTGGTGGAGAATACTTACTAGATAGGATCCAGGTGAGCCAGGTGATTGCATGGGATCTGGCCTTAACTCTTTGCAGCTTGAGCAGCACCTATCTATGCATTTATCCCCTCCCTTATCTTCCATTTAACATTGTGCTGGGGAACAGTTGGTACCCGGCAGATTTCTGGTTTCCCTGTGCCTCTGGCCTGGTTAACTTGCAAGCAGGTCATCTGCTATATGGTTCCTACTGTCCTGCCAAAGAGGCATCAGGGGGCTTCAGGGAATTGTGCATCCCACCTGCAGGACAGTGGAGAAGTCAAAAATTACATTTTGGTCCTTTGCATTTTGATTTTCTCCTACTCACAGCATTTTTCTGGCAGTCAGATTTTTGGTGCCATTTGTGGTGAGAAAGCATTACATGTGATGATGGATTTCCATTTTCCAGACAGCTAAGTCTGTGATTGGCTCTTGGAGGCTATATTTGTGGTCTGTCTTTGGCAAAATATTTTGGAAACATCTGTAAATCTTTATTTCAAATGTCTGGTTTTTGGCTCATTAAAGATGAATACATTCGCTAAACTAAACTGAAAAAAACCCTCAAACAGCTTAGGACTCATAATTAGGAGATGTGTTTGCAAAAAAGCAAAAAAAAATTGCCTTGATTGGTTCCCAAAAGTTTAATGTGATTTTGGGGAGAATGAGAGCTTTTTACAGGTATTTCTTAACAAAACAATATCATGTGAGGTTGAATCATCTTGTTGAGTACTTCCATTACATGGTAGAGTGTTATTTGAGTTATGGACAGTCACAGAGAAGGCATTTAGAAAAATCTGCTAAAGAAAAATCTCTTTTTAAACATGAACTGACAGCAACTTTTAGGCCATAGGTTCTAATAAATGAACAGTGTATGTGAAAGATCATGAACTGTTAATGATATCTTGTACATAAATTTTGCTATTTTTCAGCTGAGTATGCTTCCGATGCTGTCAGTTTATATTTAACAAAGATTTTTGACAGCTTGTCTTTTAGATCACATTATTCTAGAAGAAGCTTATTTATAATGAACATGATCTGAAATATTAAAGGCGTGATAACACCAGGAGTTTTGGAGATTTTGAATCAAGTCTTAAATAATGAATAAGGAAGGAAATGAAGTGTTATGGCATACTCTTTTTTTAATAAAAACTTTTTCCTGGTCCCGGACAGGTGATTGAAGGGCCACTTTGTTTGCCTCTTCTATGCAGAATCAAGGCACCTATGAAATAAATGCAGATCTGCAGTATGGACACCAAGGGGAGAGAAGTGACCACTCATCCCCTCAGCTGACTTTATGTGGGTTTTGTCAGTGCTTGATTTAATTCTGTCTGAGCTCTGTTCCAAAGATTCTTGGGTTTATGTGGCTGCTGCTGTAGCAGTGACACTTCAAGTTCAGTTTGGAAAAGCAGACTCCAATGTTAATTAAATAATTGCTGTTCCCATACTCAGTTACAAACCCTTCCTGTCCAATTTCCTTCAATCTGTTGCGAATGCTTAATTTTTTCGCTCTGGCTCCTCTATAGATGAGTTCTTCCATGCTGAATGTATACAGCACTAAGACGACAATTTACTTTTATTTTTAATCTAAGTAGAACAGCTTTGCAGCCCTTTCACAAGAGCCAGGGTTAGTTGCATACAAACGCAGTTCTGTGTGCATTAGCCTAAGGCCATAATATAATGATTCTCCGTGGTTTTACCCAGACACTGCTGTCTTATCGATATAGTTCCCCAACATGATGGGTTTCCTCAGAGTGAAACAAGATTCTGATCAAAGAACAAATCAAGATTTACTTATCTATTTTTATAAGTTTAAGCATTACCAGCCTTTTGTCATAGATTAGTTTGCTTCAGCTAGTAGAAAACTAGATCAGAAAAATGAGTTCAGGCTCATAATATTATTCACATGCACAAATATCTGTTATAACTGAACCTTAAGATAATATCATGTTAATCAAATGCAAAAGTTTCTGTTNAAGTTTCTGTTATTTTTCTTATTTATTATGCCTGTCTCCTGTGGTGTAATTCACAAACACTGTGGAAACAGGGGGCCCAGGTTGTGTTATGATTTAAAACAAAACCCACCCTCTTCCTTTTATCAGTTTTAAATTTCTCACCGTTAAGGACCGCAAGCTACTCCATTCTCTTAGCAGGATAAATCCATCACTTCATTAATCATTCAGCAACCTGCGCTTGGTGGTGGCTGTGGGCAGGCTGCTCTGAGTCAGATTGTTCTCCCACTGCCCTTGACTGTTTCACCAGCAATATAACCTGCTAAATTTGTTGGGGGCTGAAGTGGTTCTTTATAAACATCAAAGTGCCATTCTTGGTTGGAATAGCACAATCTCTCCAGTTTGGCCTCTCTGTCAGAACATCTCAGGGCTCTGACCTGTGCAGACAGGGGTAGCTGGTGTAGATGAAATGGTTACAGCCTGCAGGCATGTCCTCCTAGCTCTTGCTCAGAGGTTTGTACCTTCTGATGAACGTCCATGGGGCAGCAGAACGGGATCTGTTCCTTGTGGGCGAGCAAAATAGAGTCACCGTCCCTTCAATCTCTCTGTGTAGGTCTTCCCTGGTTCATACCAGGAAGGTGTGGGGTTTTCTGCTGGACTTTGTATGCATGGTCTTCAGGCTCAGAAACGTGCTTAGCAACTACTTTGCTTTTCTGTCACATCAGTCAAGGCTCCTGAGCAGCCATGTGGGTTTTGCTGATTGATCAGTCGAGCCTGTTCCCATGACTTAATGACTGGGATTATGTCACTCGGCATTTGGCTCACCAGCATCAGCTTTCAGCTGCGGCTTTTTTTGGGAAACAAACCGCTGAGAATAGTAGTCCAACATAACGCACTGCTTTCCATAATGTCCATTAGGTGTCCCCACATGCTGGTGGCTCGTGGGTACTTTAATTACATCTTCTCAATTATCAGCGGCGCGCTCTGCATGTGTTCATTGAATGGAGTCCCAGATTTCCATACTGAACACAACATTGTAGCACTTCTACTTTGTGCAAGAAATTCTCATTACTGGGAAGAACTTGTACACTTGCAGACCACTATTTGTCAGTTGCAGCGTCTGAACCTTAATTAATGTTGTGTTTGTAAGTAGATAATATATACAAAATGGTAATTCTGAGCCCATAACCACCTGGCATTTTCTTTCCTACCACTGTGCAGCTACTCTGTTTGCAATGCAGAATGGTAAGAGAAATTATAAGCAAATTAAATATACAGGCATAATACCATTTTTCAGCTTCGTTGCGTGCAGCTGAAGCCACTGCTAGATCCCTTGTTAGAGCACTAAGTTTTTTGCAGTTGTCTAACTTGTTCTGTCCTGGGTTTGTAAATATGTCTATGGATTTGACGGAGTCTCACTGGGAGAAGTCATCTTCTCATAACACCAAGGACAGGTTTTTCTGTGCATGGGTGGGTGGTAATAGGAATAATCTCAATCTCTTCATTTTTGTGATCCCTCAGACATTACTGTTACAGTGTTGACTAGCACCTGCAGACCTCCTGGCACCACTACATCTGCACCCTTCTAGCCTAACTCACCTTTAAAGGCTGGTTTCATGTGGCAAGCCCCATTTTTATTAGTTTTGATAGACCTTCAAGTTAAAATGACAAGCCTTCACATCATAAACAGGTGAATTAAATCCAAACTAGGTCCCATTACTAGAGCTTGCCCTCATAATCTTCCGTGCATTTATCTGCACAGTGTACCTTTGAGACATCCTCTTTTTGAGACACTGCGGCACAAAAAAGATGTGTCTACCCTGGATTTTTTGGGAGAGTTCATTGTGCAAAAAACTGCCTCCACCTTGGCAGGGCTCACATATTAGCCAAGTAAGATCTTGTAAAGTGCCTGCTCACACAGGGAGGTTTGAGCATGCCTAACACAACCTGCAAGAGTAACAGCCCATGGGGCAATAGCCTCTTTCATTGCCAGTGGTACATTTAGCTTTTCTTCTCTCAAGACAGTAGGTGAGAACATTCACCCAGGCAAGAAGTGGTGGAATGTAAGTTAAACAGGTTCAGACATGTGTCCCTGGGGAGAAGCTCTTGACTCCCAGGCTACAGCCAATTTCAGAAGGAGGCAATCTTGTAGGGGACTGCTGGAAAGACCTCACCACTGCATCTAGTAACAGAGAGTGTCGAGGTCTTGTGCCTTGCAGAAACACCTACACCCTGCTTCCGTTCCCAAAGGATGTTAGTACAGCCGTCAAGGAGAGTAGCTCTGTCCTCCACCCCTCTAAATGGTCTTTAAAGACATGAAGGGCACTCAACCCCACAGAGGTGACCACTGAACATTGAACTGGTCTGCATGGAGCTAGGACTGTCTTAGCAGCAGGGAGTATCTGTACGTTTCTCCACAGGCTTTTGTGTGTATTTTACACCCCTTTCCCAACCCTCTCTCTATACTTCTGGGAAATGTTTGGTGCTGTAGGTATAGAAGATCTACCTCTGCCAGTGTCAACAGAGGAGACTATCTGGTTTTACTTTTAAAATTTGTAACCTACACGTAGTGAATTTGAAGTTGCTATCTGGAGAAAGGTTTGCAAGCCCTCATTATGTTTGTCTGCCTTCAGAGAAATTTTCAATAATTTATTTCACATAATTAGTATTTATTAATTCTCTTCTTACATCCAAGATATAATTTGAAATCTTTCCTCTTAATTTTAAAAAATGAAGTTCACTTCCTGACATGATTTTAAATAATGAAAAGAATTGTACTTTCTGACGTGATTTATCATTCCAAGAACCGATAGAATATCATTATCTTGTTAGAACAATGTCTGGCTTTTTCTTACAGCAAGCATAGCAAAAGGAATATAATAAGATAGCTTAGCCTATCATGTTTGATTTCATCAAAGCATGATAGAAATACTAACAAATTGATCTTCACAACCTTAATATGCACTAAATAAGTACTTATAACACATTGAGTGAATTACCAAGGGCACTAGAGTGGGTTAGTAGCAGAATTATTGTTAAGGCTCTGTTTCCTGATAGGTGTCTGCTTTGTTTTTTTAGGGACAAAAAGTATCTTTTGTATCAATATTTGCATTGTGATAGAAACAATACTCAAAGAAAGTTGATTGTCTTCCAGGTTTTATGAGTGTTTTTCATGTTCCACTCCACAATATAAGATTAACAGCAAAAAGAATTAGCAGCAGACTTCTGTAGGTGCACATGCACTCTCTTTTTGTACTGTTCTCAGACTCCAACTGTGACTTCAGATCATTCATTCAGAAGTTGTCTGCAAAAACTCCTTTGAAATAAAACTTGCTGTAGCCCCAGTCAGCAACTCAGCACCACGCAGCCTCTCGCTCACTCCACCCACCCCTGTGGGATGGGGGAGAGAATCGGGAGAGCAAAAGCAGGAAAACTCATGGGTTGAGATAAGAACAGTTTACTAATTAAAATAGAATAGTAATAGTAATAATGGTAACGATAATAATAATGATAACAATAACAACAAAAATAATGATAACAATAATAATAACAATATTATTAATAATAATATAAAAAGGGAAATAACAAGAGAGAGAAATGAAGCCTAAAAAAAGAAAACAAAAAAAAAAACAAGCCAAAAAACCCCCCACAAGTGATGCAACCTCTCACCACCCGCCGACTGACACTGCCAGTTCCCGAGCCGCGATTGCTGCCTCCCCTGGCCAACTCCCCCCAGTTAATATTTGTTCAACCATCTTTACCAAGAAGTTGATGTTTTCAGAAGGCTGATTAATAATGCATGCTCTTTAAAAGCTAATCCTGTATTACTGCAGAACTATGGAGAGAGAAGACCTACAACACCGAAATTGGTCCTGGATCTTTATCTACTAACAGAGAAAGCAAACCAATAAAAATATGAAAAATAATGCAAATACAACCACCAGACCTTTGCCCAAGAACAAGTTCTGACTACAAGGAAAGAATTGCTATCAAAATCCCTGGAGTCCACTCAGGTTTTCACTATTGTATTCTTACATGAAGGATGCTCAGATTGGGATATAGTTCCAGGTTAGGACACCTGCCTTTATGTGTCAACACATGCACTGTCTCAGCTCCTGTTGTTATGGACAGAGGTTGAGTCAACACAGTTGACAGAGCAACTGAAGTGGCTCTGGTTGCCCAGAGACAAAAGGTTCACCGTCTACCATCCATGTAAGTCAAGAGTCTCATGTTATCATGCCTGATGAACTTTCATTTGCATCTCCAGAAAGACCCAGCTCTCTCTAAGTCCTATGCCATATCTGCCAACCCTCTGGCTTGAGCACATGCAAATGCAAACCAATCTCTGCTGTCAGCATCCATGATATCCATCTCAGCCTTTACAGCAGATATGACAAACTTACTTTATCTCCAGATCGCATCTCAATTCATAGAAAGGCTTGATAGGAATCCCTAAAGTTTGCGACCTATATTCAATTCTCCAGCTGTTTTAATGTCAGGAGGTTGACAATGTTAATCTTGCCTGTCCCCTCCAAAGCCAGCTTGATTTAGCATTTCTCTGTCTAAGGTGGTTGCTCTTGAGTTCCTGCCATGCCTTAAGCTAAGGTGGGACCATCCTCTGTCAGCAGCCCACCATTATATGGAGCTGTACTAATTTTTTTCTTTGTTTTCTGTGATAAGACACTGAGGTATATGACATGCTAATTCAGGGGCTGTGGGTCACTTCCTTCATTAGCATTTATATAATGCCCTTTAATTAGCATATCCCTTTCTGCTTCCTTGGGTTTTGCTGTCAGACATTTTGCTGCAGTAAAACTTTACGAATGATTGCTCTTGAAAAATTTTATTTTGTTAATAAGCACAGTATTATGCTCATAACATTAATCTCCCTGTGATAAAGATCAAAGCTGGTATAAAAAATGGTAAATTTGGGAACATAATTTTTTGCAAAACATTTCCTCCTGCTATCCTGAAGCCTACTGTAAGCTTTAATGGGAGGGTGAGGCCCTTTTCAGGACACATCACAGAATTATGCTCCCCAAAGAGCCAGTGAAAAAGATTTGCAAAATAATTTTGTCCCTGCCCATGGCAGGGGGGTTGGACTAGATGATCTTTAAAGGTCCCTTCCAACCCAAACCATTCCATGATTCTATGATTCATGAATATGTAAGTTCACACTGAGTGAAAACCTAAATTACTGGAGTTAAAAAGAACATGTACCAGTCCATAAACCAATCAATTACATGAAAATGAGAACAGTAAAGAGATTCTAGACCCGCAAGGACTTGTGTAAGGGATACAAGATTTTCTTCTTCCATTGGAGACCAGCAAATGTCAATGAATTTACATGAAGTCTTTTAGTTGTTACTAAACCCATGGGAACATAAAGTGAAACAAATTCAGGCATGACCAATGAAGTCTTTTGATGTTCATGGAAACCTGCAATACAAGGTTAGACCAATTAGTGCAATGACTGTAAATGTTAAGTGTAGATAACTAAAGTCACAGTCACTCCACTGACAGGGTTCATTTAAAGTATAATTTATTACATCAGAGTAGTAATATTAAGGATTGCACTAGACATTGTGGCAAATATGTTCAAGGGTCATAAGCCAGAGTTTATAAAAGTACAGCCCATAATAATTTAAACTTGTATAGAAACATTAATTTGAAGTGTTTAACAAACATTAATTAATTAAGCTGTGTAACACCCCGGTGTGAGCCTATGGGTAAGTCAAAGCATTCGTATCTCAGTTTTACAGAGGGTTAAGCTGAAATGCAGAGAGATTGATTTGCCTGAGGTCACACAGCAAGTCAGTGGAAAAACTGCAAATAGAATCCACAGTCTGAAGTTCTCATTTCCCTGTTTTTACCACTTACATTACACTTCCCACTAGTAAAATGAAGGAGAAGAAAGAGGCGGCTGAAGTGGTGAGACTTGGAATATAGTTAACCCAGTTTTCTACACGTGTTCTTGCTTTTTTCTACAGCTTAGGCACATATCAAAGGGGTAGGTTGGTTTTAAATTATTTGGAATTTATTCCTTCTCCATCTATCCTTTGCATGCTCTCTTTTAAGTGCAAACATTGAAATACTTGATATCTTCAGAATTAAATATAGCTGGGCAGTAAGAGGCAATGCTCTTGAGTTTCAGTGATGTAACTTTACACAGCCAACCTCTGTCCCCTGCAGCTCGTGCAATGCTCTCTGTTTGCCCACTGCATGGACATGGTCCTTCGGTGTGCTCATTGCCCTTGCTTACCCTGGCTTATGGGCAGGCAGCCAGCTACAACAGGAGTGTGGGCGGGAGATGAAGATGGACACTGCAGCCCCGTAGACGTGTATGTTTGACTTTGCAAAGCACCTAACCAAAAATGAAGACTGAGTTGTGGCTTAGTGCCTCTGAGGTTACCTGACGGGCATACGATACCATGCACTAGAGAAACTGGGGTTGTGTGCTTTGGTATCAGAATAAAGTTGGTTATTGAGTATGGAAGGTGATGCCCTGCTAAAAAGCAGAGCCTTGGGCTGAGTGGATATGTACTGTTCCACTAAAAGGAGACTGTGAGGTGTTTGCAGTGAAAGGGTAAGAGAGATGGAGAGGTGAAGATGTTCCTAGGTGAGACCTTGAAGTGAAGACATTAAGGTAAAGAGTCTCTCTAGTAAGTGAAAGAACTGGGAAGAAAGGTTGTATTTTAATGATCTGTCTTAGCCTTATATTTAAAGTGATGTTCAAAAGGGGTTGGGTGTTAAGATGCTTTTTTGAAGAGTGAAGAAAAAGGCCAGGAAGCAATTATTACTAATTCCTTATAGGTTGCCCTGGGGTTTTCCTAAAAATGTTCTTACATTGCCTTGGGAAAGTGTGTCTGATCTGGATTTCTTGCTGTTGGGATTCCTAACGGACCACTCCCTGAAGCCTTACACAAGAATAAACCAATTTACCATTACTGCATTTTTCAGCTATGGCTCATCAGCATATCCTTAGGGTAAGGGTATCTGAGATTCCCACACCAAAGTGACAGACTCAGTGGGGTGAAAGAGGGACAATGCTGGGAAAGGCATGAGACTAACGTGAGACACTTCCTGCGCTTGGAGGTTACATCAGTTCATCATGACATACTACTTGTTCAGCCTATTTTCAGCATGGACAGCATCAATTACACAAGCGTCTTTCCTTCAGAAGCAGTTGGAAAAAAAGGTAATATACCCTGAATTACAAGCCCTGTGCAGGTATCTGCTTCATGATCATAGAATCATAGAATCATAAAGGATGGAAAAGACCTCTAAGATCATCAAGTCCAACCATCAATGCAACACCACCATGTTTCCTAAAACATGCCCTGAAGTACCATGTTTACATGTTTTTTGAACACCCCTAGGGATGGTGACTCCACCACCTCTCTGGGCAGCCCGTTCCAGTGCCTGACCACTCTTTCAGTGAAGAAATTTTTCCTAATATC
>VZTV01113627.1:0-10238 GCA_013400875.1 Anhinga rufa | reverse complement strand
CCAGCTGAAACCAGGACAGCCCAGTACCGAGTTGTTCCAAGCTGCAGACTTAAATGGGAATCTTTGCCTTGGACTTGGCCCCTTGTCGCCCTTGGCTAATGAATCCCTCTGATATGTGCTGGACTCAGCGCACTACTGTCAGCCCTCTGAAGTTGAGGCATCTCATTAGAGCAGTTTTCATTTATCACCCCCCCCGCACCCCACGCATGNCCCCCCCCCCGCCCCCCAATTCTGGCCAAGGCTGTGGAGAGAGGTGGTCACCTTAGAGGGCAGCTGATCTAATTTGGAGGTTGGTATCTAAAGATAGATAGGCTGGGTGGCTCTTGGAGGACATTGTCTTCACAGCTCATGGTGACTAGGTGAGATTGGACACAGGGGGGAGATCTGCATCATCCAACTTTATATCATCCAACTTTTTTGCAACTCCGGTGCAAACAGCTGTGTCTGAGCAAGTTATACAGGCTTCCCTTGGAGCTGAGAGAAATAAATTTTTCTGGAGTGCCATTCACCTTCTCGGATTTAGATATCTGAAACAAGTGAGAATACATGTCCTGGAGAAGCTTGCTTTTTCTTTTATTTTTTTTTAAACATGAAACCTTCAAAAGGAGTCTGGGTGGCTAGCTTGGATGGAGGCATCTGAGTGGTTAATATATCTGAATTTGGACAAATGTATTTCTTAATTTTAACTTCCACCCTCCAGCAGTAAGTAAGCTACATCCACCTAGCTAAAGCAGACACAAGTTCTCCGCTCATTCTACCCCTTTTTCTTCAACCCCCAACATGATGTGAAACACTATTTTAAAATGTTTTACTCTGTGAAACAACATATTGCACTGTTCTCCATTCACTTTCAATTTTATGCACTTTCTTCACTGGAATAGGCTCAATGATCTCAGGAAATAATTGGTGAGCTTGTTAGACTAATGGGATTTTTATTTCCAAGGCTATAGATCAAACAAGTATGCCTGAAAATTCATTATACATGCAGTGTGCACTAAGTAATTATTCCTGCCCATGAAAGTGCTGGAGGAGAGACTATGACAAGGTATAGCTTTAAAAAAAGCTGCTTGATTTATCATTTATGAAGCAAAGTTCATATTAGATGCACCAGTTAAATATTCAGTGAATAGTAAGTCACTTGACTAGCCAGGGTGCAGGAGGAAAGCCTGGTAAGAATGGTGCCTTGTTTGACTTTATTTTTTGGTCTGGATCTGAATGAAGTGCCTCTCCCTGAGTTCACCTCCACCATGTTAGCAGAGATAGCCCTTCATGCTGCTGGAAACATCACAATTTTGTGTTGTGTCCAGGTGGTGAAAGGGGATGGTCTACTTCCCTCTTCTCCAGGGCTTCAATCTTCATCCTTCTAGCCCTCTGCTCTCACTTACACCTGGGGAAGCAAGAGCAAATTTCAGCGTGCAGCCAGGAGGGAAGTGTTTTGCCCAACCCTGCGTGTGGACACATGGCAAATGGGACTTCAGCAGTGGAGAACCTGTCCCATAATACCCGAGGGAATGGCAGGGAGATGTGCCAGGGGAGGGTTAGGTTGGGTACTGGGGAAAGGCTCTTCCCCCAGAGGGTGGCGGAGCGCTGGCACAGGCTCCCCAGGGAGGCAGTCACAGCACCCAGCCTGGCGATGTTCAAGAAACCCTTGGACAAGGCCCTCAAATCCATGGTGTGAATGTGGGGTGTCCTGTGCAGGGACAGGAGTTGGACTTGATGATCCTTGTGGGTCCCTTCCCACTCAGGACATTCTGATTCTATGATAATAAAATGATGAATATGAGTGACTCTGAGACATGGGCTTTGCAGGGATCACACTCAGTCTTGCCATCCTGAGCATTTTGTATCTGAATTGCAGTATCTGGGGTTGTTCTGGCCGAGGCTGCTGGAAAGGTGTTGAGCTGAGGTCTTGCCTATGAGCTGAGCTTGAACAACTCTGTGTTGTGCCCTGTGTGGAACTAGATGGAGATGGTTGTGCTTGGCTGTGTGATGTTCTGGGCAAGCAACCCTGGCTCAGGCCCTGACTATAGATGTACTCCACAAATAACCTGAGGAGGGTGGTTGCTAACCAGGGACCTGGCATCTGTCTCACAAGCTAGGCTTAATAACTTTGCTTTTTTCATGGCTGGTTACAGGAAAGATGTTCTTCTTACTGTACTTTTTCCTGCATTTTTTCCTAACTTTTTTTTTTTTTTTTTAAGGAGTGGGGTAGTGGGTGAATATTACCTTCAGTGTATTTGCAAATTGCAATTTATTTTTTGTCGTGGTTGGCGCCAAAAAGGACTGTCGTGGTTTAGCCCCAGCCAGCAGCCAAGCACCACGCAGCCGCTCCCTCACTCCCCCATGGTGGGATGGGGGAGAGAATCGGAAGAGTAAAAGTGAGGAAACTCATGGGTTGAGATAAAGACAGTTTAATAGGGAAAGAAAGAGCCGCGCACGCAAGCAAAGCCAAACAAGGCATTCATTCACTGCTCCCCATGGGCAGGCGGGTGCTCAGCCATCTCCAGGAAAGCAGGGCTCCATCACACGTAATGGTGACTGGGGAAGACAAACGCCATCACTCCCAATGTCCCCCCCTTCCTTCTTCTTCCCCCAGCTCTACACACCGAGCATGACACCGTATGGTGTGGGACATCCCTGGGGTCAGTTGGGGTCACTGTCCCGGCCGTGTCCCCTCCCAGCTTCCCGTGCACCCGGCACAGCACAGGAAGCTGAAACAGCCCTTGGCTGGTGTAAGCGCTACTGAGCAACAACTAAACCATCTCCGCATTATCACCACTGTTTCAGCACAAATCCAAAACACAGCCCCATACTGGCTACTGCAAAGAAAATTAACTCTATCCCAGCTGAAACTAGGACATTTTTGCAGCTTGTTTGCAAGCTAAGCTATCTTAAGGATGATGTTTTGTGTGCCTGTGTTGGAGCTGTCTGCTCATTGCTACTCTTCTATCAAGTATTTAGTATTTTCCATTGTAGAGCTGGTCAAAGAATTTTTCACTGAGAATTTCCATAGAAAAACCTTTTTGAAAAGAATTACAAGTGGATACTGTCTTTGTGGGGAAAATTGATGAATGCTTGTGATATGACAGGAGAAAGAGAAAATGAAGAAATACAAAAGAAAGTAATAAAAAGGATTAAAAGCATGAGCTGTGACATCTCTCAGATGAAAATGCTTGATATACCTTAGAAAAACTTGAAAACAAATCTCCAACATAACCAACATAACTTAAAAATAGTTATTCCCATTTTGCAGTCACAGAGACTAAGTTGAAGTGACATAATTTAAGAATGTCACTTCCAGTCTGTTTCATCACCTGGTATTTGCCTTCTGGATCACCCATCGTGCTCCTGGGTGGGATCACTGTGAACGGGCGGGAGGAGGAATTTAGTTACCCCTCATGGGAGGTTGGTCTAGATGCCGTGGCTCTTTCCGAGTGAGCAGTTCCTGAACCAGACGGGATTGCACACATAAGTGCAGAGCAAGGACTTGAACTCAGGTTTTCTAAGCCTAGGGTCTGAACCATTAAACCATTTTCCACATGTGCTATTAATTTAGTAAATGATTTAATCAGTATTCAGCTCCTGATAAGCAAAAGAGTGTTCTCAAAAGCTGTGCTCTTGCCAGTGGCCACCTGGAAGCAGTCCATGCCCAGCCTGGACGCTTTGCTTGGAGCAAGGAGGGTTGCAGGCTGTTATGCTGGTGCTCCTCGTGGTGAAATGACCCTCGGCTGCACTGTCTGATGGGATGTTTCCTGGCTAAATCATGGTGAAGGCAACGTCACCATGAACATCCCGACCTAGGATGAATCTCCTTGCTGGTTAATCTAGCATTCAGGGTACAGCAGTTCATCAATCATGTTAACCATGGGTATGCTGAGAAAGGGAAAGGGAGTGGATTTGAATGATGAGTTACACATCATGGTACACTGAGTAAGTGGATAACTAATAGGTAAGCGGCACAGTTTTGGCTGGAGAGTGTCTCCTGGGATGAGGGGAGTGGCTGCATCCATCCATTCAGGAAACATACTCAGCATCCCATGATGGAGGCCTTTAGGCACACGCGTCTGCTAAATGCTACTTGCAAACAGTTGCAAACTTGCTGGGCTAATCATCCAGAGCAGTTTTCAAAAGACCACAGCAGCACCTTTTAGAAATCCACCCTTTTTAAACAAGTTTTTAACACCAGTTTTTAACAAGTTTTTAACTTGGTGCACACAATTAGTCTGCATGCGTATGAGAAACAAGCAATCGAGCGTGCTAACAACCAGCAACGTTGACTACTGGCCATTTCCTTCAGTTGCTTCTAACCTGTGGTCGCAGCTGCAAAACCAGTTCACACTGTGCAACAATTGCATTTAGAGGCCTAGAACATCCCCATCCTTTCGTTTTCTCTGTAAAAGTGGGATGATAATATGTAGCTGCACAGGGAAATTGTAAAGCTTAACTAATTAATCTACAAGTGACTATGAAATCCTCAGCTGCGTTGTGCTGTGTGAGGATGAAGTGCTGCTTATAATGCTTTAAGACGGGTGTTGGTTTTATACACGGTGCTTCATAAAGGAGTCTGGTCTCACGTAGTTCTCTCTGAAGGACCAAAACCAAAAAGTACCTTTGTAGCTCTAATTGCTGAATTTCAACTCTGGAAGCCACAAATAAAACCCAGAAGAAATGGAGCTCCTAATCAAGCTGGCCAGGAGGAACTTTTCCTCTCCTGCTGCCAATTATTGGGCAAGGATTACAATGCAACCTGTTAGTAGAATTAAATATCTATTTGAACATGGCTTCTTATGTACTTAGGGGTGACAAATTAATTTTATTATTATTTATTCTGTGACTTTCAGTAATTCACTGGGATGTGTTCATACCAGTAATTAGAACATGTAAAGTAAGAAACAGAGCTCACATAAATTATTCCATGGCATTCATTATTTATTTGAGCATTTATAGCTGTGCAAAATTTACTGAGAAAATATGTACATTAATTAACATGTACATTATGATTTCATTAGTCCTACTACACTTTTTCAACAGTAAAGATACTTAGATTTGGGTGTGTGAACAGCTAGAAAGGTCTTGCTTGGTCTCTTAAATTATTTAAATTTAACAAGGAGCTCTGTGATTGGGATCCAGGAAAAGCTGCTTGTGGGCAGCCTTTCTGCTGGCCTACACAAGCAATGGGAAAGTTGTTTTACCAAAAGCCGCTGAGATTCCCGATCCAAAGGAAGAGATGGGTCTTTGGCTATGTTGTACAATCACTGACATTTCAGCTAGAGCAATGAACAAGAGAAAATCCAATACTGAAGACCCTCTGCTTTGATTTCCTGTAGTGGAGAGGACTATAAGGCATGGTGGTCCCATTGTATTTGCTTGGCTAATGCATGCCTAGTGGCTGAGGCCCAGGACAAGGCCCTAGAGAAAGCAGTTGGAGGGGTTCTGGGGGCATCACAGGCTCCTACCAGCCCCACAGACCTTGCTCGATGCAGTTATAAAGTCGCTCCGGTTCCAATAGTGTGTGTCTGAGAAAAGTAACGTGTGTCAGCACTGATATACAGCTCAAACGATGAGGAGTTTGTTTATGTCAAGTAGATTAAAAAAACCAAACAAACAGCCCACAAATTCTTTTGTAGTCTGGAAGGGAAGAGAAACATTTTTAATCAATGCCACAAAACTGATGCCTGCTAACCTTTTTTTACATCATTAATGAGTCCACTGGAGGATGCACCAGGAAATTTCCACATGAGTAAACCCCACCCAGTGTAAAAAGGCTTAGATCCACCTCTGTAATTTAATGGTTCAGCTCACACATGAAAGCTGTTATTTGGGGTTTTAATTATTAAGCACAAATTGAATTTCAGCTTTTGGAGCAAAGAGCTCCCTCCCTCTGCAGATTCCAGCTGAGGACTTCCTTGCTGGGGAATACTGAAGAGGATTTTGGTATGTCCACTTAAAATAGCCACAGAGATGCATGTCCCATGGGAGCCTCATGGCTAGGAGTATATTCAGAAAGCACTGTGGCTTGGATAGAGAAATGAACTATTCATGAGGCATAATTCATCTCGGGAATCCCAGGTTTATGTTTTTCTGGTTATGAATTACCAACAAAACTCAAGGTGAAAGCTGGCTATTAACTTTCTCATGGTTACTGCTTGTTAAGAAGCCTGTCAAGTTCCTGGTCAATGAGTAGCTGGTTGTGGGCTGGAAATAAAGAAATGTTCCACTTCATGGTTGTGATGATTCTCCTTCCCCCAGCAGGAGCTCTGGTTGGCTGTGACTTGTAATGGAAAATGGTGGTGTTGCTGTGTAGAGAAGCCTCATCCAGGTTGGTCACTGGCAGGTAGATGAAGAAAGGCTTGTGAGAATAAAGACCCTTCCAAAAGTCAGTCTATCTTTCTGACCAAACCCAGCCCCACAAAATAGGCTTCTGTGCTTTCATAGTTCTTGAATTAACAGCCACAAAACAATTCAAGGCATTTTGAGTCCGGCTATGCATGCACTCAGTGGGTGGAGCACACAAAGGGAGACCAAAAGTTTTGGGAAACAGAGTAGGAGAAACCAACCATCTGCTTCCTGGAAGGTCTGCAGTGTGAAGGTCTTCAAAGAAAAGCTGCCTGGTCTCTTCCTGCCTCTCATGGAGGCTGGCCAAGAGCCATGGGGCTCTGGGGCACTCTTCCCTGGACTGCCCGGGGTTGGGAACTCCATGGCTCTGCCCTACAGAGAGGCAAAAACCAGCACCCTTATAGCCTTCCCCAAATGCCTGTATTCAAGGGTCTTATGAGCTTATCTCCCAACAAAGACCAAGACAGGTTGCAGTTTGGGCCTTTGCTTGGTTTGTCTTTACAGCTCAGCTGCCAAGATGCAAAAAAATAAATTGGTTTGGGTCGACACAAAATACATTTCTTCTCACTGCAGTGAAACTCTGAACAAATTCCCTTTTAACTCAACCATCTGTTCTTCTGCAAGTGTCTGATGCTAAATGGAGCCAAAGGTGAGAATCACAAGGCTGCCAGGAAGGGGCTCTCCTCTTCCTCCATCGTCATCCACCCAGGTGACTTGGGGGTTAGGGCACTTCACTAGGTGAGTGAAACCTAGGCTCCCTCCTGCCTGCTTTTGCAGCCAGATGCTGGGGCTGGCCATTATCCTCCTGTGGTAGGCTGTCATTTATAAATGCTTCATGGGTGCAGCTGTTACAATCTCAGTGTGTCTCACTTTGAAGTCTGTGGCTGAGCTACTGAGTTAGAAAACAGACCACTCCCCACGTCTTTTACATATTAATAATGCTAACATTGTGGAGAGATGCATCCCAGAGGAGCCTGTTACTTCATGGCAGATGGTGGAGGAGAGTGGAAGCCCTCCCAAGGAAAGAGGAGGGGAAACTGAGCCCTCCTTGCTGATGTCCTCAGAGCAAAACTTCAGACAACATTTTTCTGTGTATTCTGAAGTTCATGTCCAGAGCCGAGACTGGTTTTGAAAAATGTGTATTTAGTTCTTCTATAGAGGGGCAATTTTTTCACGGCAGAGGGACTCTCTTGAGTATCATGCTTGAGACAGTGCTTGAAAAATATGGTGCCTTGTCTTTCAAAAATGATCTAAGGAGCTATTGCATGGTTTCACATGAGGGCCATGATTATGCTCTGGAGGTTGTCATGGGGAAGGATGCTGCTCAGTCTTTCTCTTTTCTTTTTACTGGTGCTGGCATGAAAATTGGATTATTCTAAACCATCTCTCTGTCTTGCTGTCCCATTTGTCAGGTTCCTGGAGTCACATTCCCTGCTTGATGTTTTCATAAACTGCGCTCCTTTTCCTTGGTTTCTGGTGATTAATTGTAACGACAAGTGGAAATATTCCAAAATAAATCTGTTCTCGGGGCCCTCTGCAAAGTTCACTCTGAGAACCCGCTGCAGATTTAACAATTCAGGGCAAGGTGGGAAAGCACAGAGCAGCTGTCCCATGGTGTCCNGATACTGATAAGCACTGAGGAGATCCCCCTCAGCCTTCTCTTCTCCAGGCTGAACAAGCCCAGGTCTCTCAGCCTTTCCTCCCCAGGGAGATGCTCCATCCCCTGAGCATCCTTGTGGCTCTCTGCTGGACTTGCTCCAGCAGTTAACACTGCACTTATTTCGGTAAGGACTGCATTTTCCCCTAAGGGGCAAATAATTACCATTCAGCTCAGGAAGGAAAATAAGCAGAAGTCCTGCTTGTCAGGGGCTCCACAGACATGCAGAGGCCAGCAACAGCTCTAAAGCTGGGCACTGATAGAGCAGAGATGAGGCCAAATCCAGAAATGCTTGAGATAATTGTTTGCAATGACTTTCCCACATTCATGTTTTCCTCTTAAAAATATTTCCAGTACAAAGGCTATTCTTTTGTCTGGAAATCAGCCTTTCCAGTTCTGAAACTATCTCTGCACTGAAGACGGTCCCATAGTGCAGACTGTCCCTTTGCCATCAGTAGTGCCCTTCTCACACATCATGGATGCTGCAGGGATGAAGACCATGGCCCCTTGGTTTGGGTTTCTGTGCACAGTCACCATCCAAGAGAAGCTCTGCCAACACCACCTGCTCTGCCTGTGTGCTTGCACACTGTGTCTGATGATCTTAAGGGTCTTTTCCAGCCTAAATGATTCTGTGATCCCAGAGGAGCATGAAACCCTGCTCCTGTCCAGGATGATGTGCAGACAACTTCATCCCCATTGGCTTGGTGTAGGTGGGATGATTGGCAGAGGGGGTTGTGGCAGTAGTGAAGCACAAATAATGCCCTGGTGATGCACTGGGGCTTTTCAGCAGGATAAGCAGTGAGGTTAGTTCCCACAGCAGCAATCAGCCCCAAGTGGTTTTGGTTTTACCCTGCAGCCTGGTTTGCAGTGAGCAGAGGAAAAAATAAAAATGAACTCTAATGATCACTTTTTCCTGCAGGAAGAAACAGATGTTGAGATGCCCTTCAGCCTGGTGCCTGAGACACCGCTGCTGAGCTAGGCTGATTTTTATTTTCTCTCTCCAAGTAAAAGAAGGGATATAAACTAAGACAAAACAACAAAGAGGGAGTGACAAAGAGGGAGAGACTAGATTTGAATTGATATAAAACCTAGGAACTGGCGTGCAGCCCAGTAAATATTGGAATGACTTTACCTGAGCTTAAAAAAAATTTGACAAATTGTTAGGCTTAATTTATATCTGTAGTGGAACTGGGAGCAAACACCATGGAAATATCATTATTTCTTTTAATCATTTTCTTTGGTAACAAAATCAGAAGGAAAAAGCTCTGGAGAGACTCTTATTATATTTTCCCTCCCTCTGACTTTTCTATCTGATACCCTCCATTGTTCCCAGCTCTGTCAAGATTGTGACAAACTTAATTACCAGCAAACAGTAGGAAATCCAGATGACATATCACTTTTTTTTTTCTTATTTTGACTTCATAAAAGCATTACAGTCTTTAATCTGGAGTGAATAAGGACAGGGGCCAGATGGTGTTGGTGTCCAATACCGGTAGCATCTGAGTCCTTATCTTCTTGAGATCTTCAGTATCAAAAAGCCAAAGATGAGGATAGAAAAACTTCCAGGGGCTGAATGTCTCAAGGCTGGAGTTTCAGAAAACAGCATCATGCATGGCCAGGGCCAGATTTGCAGAGTATCCCCACTCCCGTTTGTGGGGGTGTCGCCTGCCAACCTTCTCTTGAAAATATGGACAAATTGCACTAATTGTAGGAATGCTCACAGGAGTGACTGCAGAGCCCAGGGCTCTTGCCCCAAGCTCCTGGCACCAGGGTAAGGCACATTTGTGGCTCCTGCATTGGCAAAGCCTGATGCTTGGTTGACTATAAAGCGAGATCTGGGTGAAATTTCTCCACGAGGAAGAGGAGACAGGTTATAGTTGTAGGTGACTAACAGAGGGTCTAATATGCTGGACAGACCTTCCTCTTAGGGAAATCTGCTGCCTCCCTGGGACCTGGGTTAAGGACATCACTAGGAAACTTCTATCCTGGTACAGCCCTTGGACTTTTTATTACACATTACTGCTCTTCCATGTGGGTGGCATGAAGCCACAATGCATAGTCCAAGGGCAATCAAAAGAGAGTTCAGGGCCGTGGGGCGGTTCGTGAGGGAATCTGGAGCACAGGTTATTTTCTCCTCTCTCCTTCCAGTTGTGGGCAGCGACATTGGAAGAAACAGACAGGCCCATGGCTCCTTGGCTGGTGTCACCACCACAATTTTATTTATTTTTTTGATAATGGGATGGCC
>VZTV01113619.1:34921-62100 GCA_013400875.1 Anhinga rufa | reverse complement strand
GGTGGGTGGTGAAAAAAGCTCACAGCAGCATATAATACATTTGTTAACAGTGAGATGGAAGGCCCTCTGTGTGCAACATTGTGCATTCAATTTCAACAATGACAGTGCTCCACAGCCAGCAGCGTGAAACTTTTGCTACTAATGGTTTAGAGGATTTTCTAAATGTAAGTGAAGCCGTCATAAACAGAGTAGTAGCATACGATGCACAGCATGATCTGCAACAAAAAGCTTTTGCTTTCCAGCATGTAAACATCCAGGTTACTGGACTTTAGCTCATATAAACAAATCTGATGATAGATTTTCGAACTAAAAAAGTAAAATTTTCCATCAAAGGATAAACCACAAAAATACTCTCTCAGTAAGCCTCACGTGCCATTTCATACCTTTCATGTCCTATGAACAACTATGCAAAACACTTAGAAAGTTTTAGCAGTAGAAATGTTGACCAGTTAAACTGTTTGGCAACCATGTGCTCAAAACATCCTTGAAGTGCGTTATCCTTCACTAAACAACAGTTCTAGACTGTACCACACTATTTCTTCTTCTTTTTCTTTGGTGGCTCATCATCAGAACTACTGTCTGTGCTGCTGCTGCTACTGCTGGAGGAACTAGAATCCGATTCGAACTCCGAAGAAGAGGAAGTACTACTCGAGGATGGAGAAGATGAGGAAGTAGAGGAGCTCTCATCACTGTCACTGTCATCGTCAGAAGAGGAGGTAGAAGAATCGTCACTGTCAGATGAGGAATCGCTAGCCGAACTGGCACTGCTACTGCTGCTGGAGCTGGTCACACTTTTAGATCTGAAAGAAAGCAAATACACAGCTGAGAACAGGCCTGCTAGAGACAGCGTTCATTACACAGCGCTCTTTACACTGTGTTGTAATCCAAAAATCAATTATTTGGTCTGAAAATTTCCAAGCTTGACAATCTAGGACAAATTCCCATGCCCGCCCCTTCCCAATTCTGAACGAACGCATTTTGGCCAGTTGAGCAATGGCAGAGTGACCCCCACATACATGAACTAAGCCAAAACGGGACTACAGAAAAAGGTTAAATTTGAATGCTGGCAAGGATCTTGTTCACAGTAATGACGAGTGTCTCTACTGACTTGGCTAAATAGAAGAACAAGGCTGCAGGAGAAGTATGAATGCCCTGCGCTACTAAAGACTCGGGGGAAAATTAACCAAGATCAGTTCCCTAGCACACCTCTGTAATAAGAGGGGAAAATTTGGCAATGTAAAAGTCAGTGGAAGTTTCATCAGTGATTTCACAAATGTTAGAATTGTACTCAACGGAAACTGTTCTTAGATGACTCCTGGCAAAAGAACCCAGAGTACTTGCCACTACAGGATGCTTATGTTTGCAGGGCGGAGGAGAAGGAGTGGAAACAGTCCAAGATAAAAGCAGAATTATGAACACAGCAAAGTGGATTTCTGTATCCTCTGCAGTATTTTTTTTTTTCATTTTTAGCCCTTACTGAGGCTGCTGTTCTCAAGATCGAGGTCTCTGATTAAGGCAATGTGAATTCCAAGAAAGTACAATTAAATTCTCCCATAGATCTTTCTCCAAACAAAGTGTAAAGGGACTAATTCACCCCACTTCCTGCCAAGTCAACCAAATAGCATGTAAAAATGCTAGGTATAATGACGCAGAATCTTCTTTCCCTTAGAAAATTAACGTATTAGTTTTTATCAGAGGGTTTGGTTAAATACAACAACTCAGGAAATGCCTATATTAAGGCTATTAGAGAAAGAGCAATGTTTTTTCATCCTATCAGCCATGGTCATGTCACCTGATAAATCCAGATGCATGTATTAAGCTATGAACTACTGAAGTTTTTATAATACGTCTGTAATCTGTTATCTCTGTGCATGCAGGCACAATGGCTATTTATTAAAGATAAATCCATAAGGGCTGGTTAAATACAGCCTTATTGCTGGTGAAAGACTAGTCTTAAGATGAAAAAAGCAAAAAAAAAATAAAGACTACTAGTTTAAATCTAAACAGTTTCATTAGGTGTGCAGACCCACTTACAAGGGCAAGAATCACTCGGAAGATCCCCAATGATAACTTGGACGGCGTTTCCTTTTGCTAATCACCTTTCACAGAACCCACAGCAGCAGTCCATGGACCTCCACTATTTAGGTTATAACCTGAAACCCACTCGGAGAAACATCAGAACATAACACTTAAGACTGCCTTTCCTAGAGGAAAGCTATAGCCAGATCTATGAGAGAACAAGCAAGCAGATACTTGTTTTCAGGTGATGCAATATGTGGCCTGTTGGTAGTTACAAAAGGAGAATGGAGATGGGAGGAAGTAAAAATTCATCTACTTCACCTTGTCCTAATTAGGTAATGTGACAGCCCAGATACTGTAGATCAGTAGATCCGAGATCCTCGGGTCTGCTACACCACTTTAAAGTGCAAAGCTTCTCCAGCAGACAAGCAGCATTCTCCTCACAAGTTCACAAATGTTAATATCTTGTATGATTCCAATCGTGGAACGACTGCTGCATTTTGTAGCACGTGCTACCACCCCTCTCTGAGACTTTTTGTCCCTTCTAATTCTATCACAATCCTCTAACAACCCCAGGTGATTTTAAACTTGCTACTTAAATCGAATCTACAGTGTTGGGCACAATCACGGCTGGGTGCCTGAACAAACAAGCGAATTAAGAGATGATTTACCCTTTGACAGGTACATTTGTATGTGATCCATGCATGAAGTGGGATTTCAATTAATAACCAGAGTATGCCGTATGGGAAAGCTGAAGCCAACGTGCACCCAGAAGACAGCTCTGTGTCACCTGAGGTCACAAGATTGTACAACAGCTGTTTTGCCTGTTCCTGTTTTTCTGGTTAAGCCTGTAGCTTACTTATTACTGTTTATATCAAAACAAACATACACTATGTAAAAGGTTAGTGCTCACTACTGCCAGAACCCTAACTTTTGCCTATTTTTTTTTAATACTGGAACTTACATATTCAATGGTAACACTTCACTGAATTTTCCACATTTAATGCTTCCTGTAGCATAATAAAAATATAAATAGCAAACGATCTGGAAAGGAGTTTATAGAGGGATACGGTGCTTGCATAAAAACAGGATAACAATTCAAACCTAAAAGAGTTTTAAAATTTTAAGCAAAGAGTGACCAAACCACCCCCACCCCCCCATAAATCCTCTTGCTATTTTCAGTTTTGCAACGGTTTAGAGCTCAAATACTCTGAGAATCATTATGCCAAGCAGAAGACTGCAGTAGAAAGCTGAGGCAGGAAGAGGTCTGAACCTCACTGTTGAGAAATCAGTTAATTTATGGTCTCACTATAATGCCAACAATAAATGGGCGCTACTGAGAAAGGAGCCTTTGATAAAACATATTCTGATAGCAGAATTAGAACACTCACCAAGAAGTATTCCAATAAAGCCACATTCCACACGACAGCCTAAAATAAAGGTGTATTTTAAAAAAAACTGCTGTGGCTTATTTAATGACTGCCACACAAAACAAAAGGCCTCATCTTTAAAAATCTTATGAAAACTGTTTTTAGAAGATCAGATTTAGAGAGAGAGGACAGTCAACTAAAAGCAAAGAGATCACGAGGCTATTACTGTACGGACATGCCCCGTAAGTAGAACTCATAACATGATTAGCAGGAGAATTACAGCCAGGGTTCTAGCTGGCCCTGAAAGGGGTTTGCTAATAAAGACGGAAGCGGATTCCCAAGCAAACGTTACTGTAAAGTGAAGTAGAAATAATATCAAAAGAGAAAGAGTTCTTGGCTCAAATTAGTACTTGGGGCAGGGAGATTTAGTTCCTGGATTTTGTTTTGATCTGGGATTGGGGAGTTTTTGTTTGGTTTTGGGGTTGGGGTTTTTTTAGATGCATTATTTCATTCTCCAGACAAAGCTTCAGAGAGAGACAGCTGCCACCAGAAGGGAATGAAAACAATAAAAGGAAGAGCAAGATGGGTAGGTGGAACGATTACAGAACAGAAAACACAGTATGTCATTCTTGCACAATCATTTAAAATACACTTGATGAACTTTGAGGCAGAAATAGGAAGATTTTTATTATCAAAGCAAGATCATGCAGAGATAGGACAATCGGTAGGAAGAAAAGCAGAGGACAACGAATTCAGGGGTTTTGGACAGGGAGGAGTAGAAATTCTCCAAACGTCTGTCATACAAATGCCCGTAACAGGCTACAGGCAGTAAAATCAAAACTGTATTTGCAGTGTTGACTTTCCCCACGCACCCCTTCCAAACTGCCTGCCGCAATACCCAGTGCAAGATCACACGCCGAAACAGCTGCAGAATTCGTCATCGTTCCCCACATACCTTTTTTTCTTGGTCTTCCTTTCTGCAGTACTTTCTCCAGTGCTAATTAAGGGGGGAAAAACAATGGCTTTGATTAATGCAGTAGGAAAATTAAATAAATAGCAGCACAGTGGAGCTGAGCTTAATATTAGAAAACCGGTATCCCACTGGCAGAGAGCCGCACTGCCCAAAGTTCATTTGCCATCTATTTTCGGTCACTATTCAAACCAGAAAAACAGCAATACCTACCAATCAGGCAAGGAAAAAAAGAGGCAGCAATTCACCTCTAATTTTCTGTATTAGGTATGCTTTACTCTTCATATTATGTGGACAACAACGTTTTGGGATGGGGAAAGCAGAGGAGATAAGGATACAAAAAAAGTTCTGTGTACCTATATTTAGCAATAACTGAATTGATTGAAACAAAGGGCAAAATACTGAATTAGTCTGTAGCTTTCACCATGTATTTCTTTCAAGTACAAAAAGACACAGAACAATCTATTTATATTCATGCTTTCCAGCTATTTGTCTTTCAGATTCCCATGTGTTCATACACTCACAGGAAGTTTTGGCAGTAAATAACACAAAAGGAAGTTTCTTTTAACAAAACACTAAGGGATTTTTTTTTTTTAAACAGTCTTCACTTCTGGATTATCTTTTTTTAAAAGAAAAGAAAATTCTCTCAGTCAAATGTACCAGTTGCATGCTCTTCTCAATGCATTGCAGATATATAGCACATAAATCAACCTGGAATGTACGTGTGATTAAAGCAGTCCCTCATCATATACTTACAACATGCTTAACATGCCACTGATTTATGAGGAAGTCATCCTGGTTCGGGAAAGAACGTACACTTTTTCCTCAAGTGAAACCTACTATTGGAATCCATCTTAAATATACAGAAATAAAGGTAAAAACTACAAACGTAATTCATTTAGAAATTAGACAGCAGTATGTGTTAATGGAGGCTCCAGAAAAGGGCAAAAAAAAGAAAACGTTGAGTGTAAACTATACTGTATTTCAATAAAAGTACTTGATGCCATTTGTATGCCAGAAAAATGAGATTTTTCAATATTTTGTTTTCATACATATGGCATGAAAATAGTATAATTACACAGAGGAGTCTTCCACAGTCCCCACAATCTCCTGTGGGCAAGAGGAAGATTCACTGGTCTTCAAATTTCGATCCAAATTATAATCCCTCCTGTATTGCTGAATGTTGTTAATATTTATATTATTACGGCCCTTACCCTAGGTAGCTAGGTGTTTCACGGGTAGGAGAAGTCACTGTGAGTAAACAGAATCAGATCCCAAAGCACCTCTTAGAAGACAGGACCTAATTCAGCTCACGAGCAACCCGGGCAGCCGTGGCACAGGTCTATGCCTCCCTCTAGTGTTTATTAGTGTAGGAGTTCACTACTCCAGGGAGCTACACAAGTGAGGGGGTCAATCCCCTGCAGATCAGACAGATCTGCTTCACAGCATTCGCTCTTTTTCCCTGTGGCACCATACTGTCTTCGGAACCATAAGTAAGACTCCGGCATCCTGGTTTTGGTTCAGTGCAGTAGCAACACTACGGAATAAGCATTTTCTCACCTTCCCTCCCAGCTCCTACTCTAGGACTGGCAAGCAGTGGGCTTTACTGACACCACTAAGCGAAACCTCCGTAACGTCCATCGGAATTGTGGGGTCAACACTGGGCAAATAGAAGGATCCCGGAACAACTGCTGAAATGAATTAACGCTGAAAAATCTTGTAGGTGGTTGTCAGAAAGTTAATATTAACCTTATTAGACCATGTTTGCCTTCTGGTTAATGATTCATTATTAGATCTCTAAAGACGATGATACAAATACTCTGAAGCAGACCTGTAAGAGACCCAACTTCTCTGCAGACAAGAAATAACCTTCCAAAGCAAGCTATACAGAAAGTAAAGTGTGACCTGAGAAGTTGTTCCTTCCATGAAGGATAAGACTCATCCTCGAAAACGTAACGTTGGCATCTAAGGAACTGGATACCTCATGGCACAGTTAAGGAGCTTCAGAGATCTTAGGATTATATAACCACTACGAATCCAGCCCAATTTAACCAGGATTAAAAACTGTTCCCATCATAGAATTACTTAGTCTTCCTTTCATGACATGACTTCTCACACCAGATACCCATCACACTGTGGGCTGTTAAGACTTGCAGCTCAAAAATCTCCATTCGGGACAGACACTGCACAGTCCTCTAACTCCTGTATAAAATTATCCCATACACAGACTCCAGCACAATGGCCAGGCAACAAGAGATTTCACCCCTAATTCACTATCCTCCAGTGTTAACCTGCAGAATTTAACAGAAATAGGGCAGAAAAGGAACAAGGAAATAATCCAAGTCTTAAACTCAATCTTCGTCTTAAAAAATCTTGACTCTCTGAAGAACTCTTCCAAACTCTGTCTCCAGATGGACAAGTTTTAGAGCCTAAGCATTCCTGATTTCTTATCTACAATACAAGGGACTTGTAATTGCTTCAGAATTAATCATTGGATCAAAACTAGTTTAAAAAAAAATCAAACATATTATGTCACTCTCAACACGAGCTAATGGGCTTCCACTTAAGTCAATATTTCAACAACTCTGATTCATATCCCTGCCTCAGTTGAAAGAGCTGACAAAGTCAGATCAGGCCTCTCTGCCAGAAGTTACCACCCATTTTCTCTCTCCATGAAGACAACAGAACAAAAGGTGTGAACACCCTTCCATAACTCACATCCTGGCAGCAGTAATGACCTACAGCCAACATACCGAGCTGCAAGTGGCAGAGGGTATGTTTCCAAATCCTCAAATATTTTAGCTGCAATGGCTGTAAACGACACTGTCCCTCAGCGAGGCTGAGGCAACACCTCTTCAGCTCCATAACTAACTTTGAGTTGCAGTGGCAGAATGGAGACCCTCACACGTAGGAATCTCATGGAAAACTGATGTGCTACATTAGTTTTCTCTGTTATCTGGAGTTGCTTCTTGAAACTATTATTAAACTTGGGGGAAGCATTAAAATCTAATCACAGAGCAAAGTGGAAAGAAAATCACATTACAAAATGCTGAATTTTGTTTCGATTTTTCTGTTTAGCTGCAGGTATTTTTCACTTTCTCAAATGTCAAAAAGGGAAATAATTATGCAAGTCAGCAAGATGTTTTTACTGTATGCTTGAGAGTTAAAAACATCTGATAATCCAACTCTCATTCACCTGTTTAACTATTACAGCTCATAATGAGCAATACACAGGAGCTGTGCTGGCACAGATCCACTGTCAGGTGATATCGAGACCACTGGGTTTTAACTGCACAGTCCAACAGCAAACTTAAACAGAAGTAAGAGAATTACTTCTTTGTTATAAATACATTTACAGTTTTCACGACAACCTGCTCGTACTAGCACACAAACATATGAAACCAAGCGACCAAGGAATTTGGGAAACAGTATTCCGTTACAAAAAAAGGCTCCAACTATTTTTAACTTCAGCTTAGTGCACTGTGTCACACAGGCCAAAGAAGTTTTAAGTGTATTTCAGACAAGCAAGTGTTAACAACCAATATTTTAATTTTGTGGGACCCGAGTGTACGTACTCCACCGAACATACAAAATGGCTCATGTTAAGCAAGCATCACACAGCCCAGAAAAGATGACAGCAAATCATCTAGGACACCATCTTTCCCACCCACATACAAAGTTACCTTTTCAGTAATAAACAAAAATAAACACTTTCATTCTGCTGATCTTACCTTTGTTGCAGTAATAGCCGCTTTTCTTTTTCTTTAAGAATTTTCGCTAGCTGAGCTGTCCTCGAAGGTCTGTGTAGGTATTTTCTCTTCCCTGTACATTCGTACGTCCAATGTCCAAACTCTAAACATTTTTGACATCTTACATGCTGCTTGTTTGCCTCCCTATAAAAATGCAGAATTGCTTAAGTGACTGATTCCAAGTCTGTTCTACCTATTGAAAACATTTTTGGGGGTTTTTCGTTTGGTTGGAGGTTTGTTTAGTTTGGTTTGGTGTTTGTGTTTGTTTATTTGTTTGTTTTAAATCAGACAGATTCTTAACAGTATATGTAGTTATCATTAAACCAGACTGACATTCCTGGGTGCTTTAGCAATTACGCATCTTAAATCAGGACAAGAACCGTAACAGAATTTAGGCAAATACATTTCCATTTATTAAAGCATTCTCAGATCAACTTTTTATGAAAGAGAACAAAGAGACTTCTGCTCTATTCCAGAGCTTCAGTTCCAGTCGTCTTCTGCTAAAGTAGCAAATGTTGAACTACTGCCACCAACTCTCTATACACCCATCAACTGCACCCAAATTTCACTTTTAGTTTTATACAAGCTGTGGGTCAGCCTGCCTCGCAGTCTTCCCCCCAGCTCTTAAGATTCCATAATTTCCCACTCCCTTCAGATACTGTAAACCAGCAGTTTGAAAAAAGCTACTAGGACCATTCTCCATCAGAACAATGATTAATCCCATCACCGGAATCCCATTTTCATCAACCTAACTGGCACAGCTTTTAGCATTACAGGATGTAATTGTGCAACAGTTCCTGGGAATGATTACTCTGCATACAGTGTGTTACCATCCAACAGTTGCACGTGGTTCTAGCTTGCTTCAGCTAAGTAATTGAAATTATGTTTTAGAACACTGTTAGCAAAAAGTAGGCAGCTTCATTTCCAATCCTAGAGTTTAACACCGGTACCAAACTGCCAAAGACAGTCCATAGACAGCCTAGGATTCTGAGCAAGTAAAACAGAGATTATCTTAGTTGCAGCTTATTTGAATTTACTAAGATTCATTAAAGGCTGGCAGAAGGTTTATCATAAGACCAATCAGATTGTTTGCTCACTGCATGCAACGTAAATCAAGCAAGACTTCACTTACTACTCTGTACCATCCAAGTATTTGGTGAGCATTTTACATCCACATTTCAGTTTTCACACTGTGGTAAAATGCTTCGATCGTTATTAGGAGCCAGTTAAGGGAGAAAACTCGTATTTTCATATTCTAGCTCTTACTCCACTATTCTGAAGCTTTGCAAAAGTTGTTTTGCTATCTTCTCACAGACACTCTCCTCCTTTACAAATAAGGGAACTCATACAGCGGTCAAGTGACTCACTCAGGGTCAGAATCACAAATCAGTTTTAGAGCCAGGACTTTGTCGCTCCCATACAGTTTACTGCAACTGCTCTAACTTATTCCCACCTTCTATCATTTTTTCCAAACACCAAAATACTAATTTTTCAAGGCCAGCCCATCTAAATTACCCAAGATTAACAGCCCTGGCTTAACCAGAAGGAGGCTCCTAGACTGTTTGTTTAGTATTTAGAGAGCATAAAATAACAGACCAGTAGTGAGCATATTTCTCTCAAAAAGGAGTGTTGCTTTTCAAGGCAAAGCGTGAACTGCTTCTCTTTCAACTCTAGCCATCCCTGCCTGTGACAGTTCTGCTGTATCTTGAAGGGAATCTTATTCTGAACACCCATCACATTTTCAATGCAGAGAGTATTTGGCTTCACAATCTAGCCTTCAAAATACGAACCTAAATCAGCACTAGAAAACTAATTAAACTTGCTGCACAATTAATGCAGACTCGAATGGGAAGCAGTACATCTAGTAGCGGAACAAAAACACCCCAACGTCTTTGAATGGTTTGCTTTGTCTCGCCTTGGACTTCTGGCTCTGCCACAGGAGTTACACATAAGCAGAGTGTCGACACTCCCTCCTCTTCATCAACATACAAACCCAAAAAAAGAGGATGTTTTTCTATCTCAAACTAGCCCGGACCTGTCTCCACAGAAACAGAATGAAAGTTTACAGCAACAATAATATAACTCAGTATTTCCAGGGTTTTAGTACTACTCACATGACCAGGGCAGAGAATTCTACACAAGCTAACATGATAAGATCAAACCCCCAGAGCAATATAAGTAATTACCAGGAAAACAGACCAAAATAGCTCAACAGCTACAGATCTACAAATACCATGTTGTCAGCTAACAAGTTTTAACACTAACGAAAAGCACAAGACAGAGTAAACTTTTAACAGGGGTCAATGACCACAACCTAGAAGCAAAGGCTGGCAGATGTACCATTCGGCATATACCCACCAAGCACACAGGGACATCACGAGACATGCAAAACATCATTCCTTGGCTCGTAACAAAATAGCAACTTAAACAAAAAAACAAGTATTGCGTGAGCGCTTTGAAATTCCAAGCTACTTTTCATTGGAAAATAAGAAAGGCTATACTGAACAATAAAAAAAGGGAAGAGAGCGCAGAATTCATCCACTTTCTATCCAAATCTTATGATCAGACAAAAAGACCAAACACACTGCAAGAATTGAAACACATGAAATAAATTATTCTAAAGCAGAAAAAAAAACAAAAACAAAAATCCAAACCAACAAATGAAAAGCACAAGCAATACGTGAGAGTGGAACATAGGCACTTGCTGTATTTAACATAAACAAGCCAAAATGTTGCCTTTTCCTCATTTCAGTGTTTGGTAATCTGGTACCGAGAGGATTGCTTGGATGCAATATCCATACCCGAGCAAAGGTTGCTTGCCTTTTTCCCCCCCCACTCTCTTTTGCCGTTCTGTAAACGCCTCATAACGTGAGCCTAGAACTTATTTTTTCAACCTGACCGTCGAACGCCCGCGGTGAAGCTCAGCGAGACCCGCGTCCTCACGCACCCCGCCGCACACCACGGCATGCCGACACCTGTACGGCGGCCTTTTCCNGGGCCTCCCCCCGCTGCGGGAACCCCCGCCCCGCCGCGGCGCGGCCCGGCCCGGCCGCCGCACTCACGCCTGTCTCCGAGCGATGAGGCGGTGCATGGGAGTCGCCATCTTAGCGACCCGGCCGGGAAGTGAGGCGCGGCCGCGCTGCATGCCGGGACGGGCCGGGCCGCCCGCCGCCGCCTCCCATTGGGGGAAGGAGCGGCCGGCACGGAGAGGAAATCCCTCCGGCGGCCAGAGAGGACGCGCCGGGAGGGTCGCGCTTTCCGCCGCGTCTCGCCTCGCCTCCTCCCGCCGTGTCACGGCTGCGGCGGGAAGGCGAGGGTCGCGCTGAGGCGGCTCTCATGGCCGCCGGCCCCGACTGCCGCCGCCTTCTCCCCGCTGGCCCCTCCGCTCGCCCTGCGGCCCTCGGCGTCCCCTCAGGGCCTCTCGGCGTCCCCTCAGGGCCTCTCGGCGTCCCCTCAGGGCCTCTCGCCGCCGCTCCCGCCTCAGCCCCTGCCCGCTGCTCCTCGCTCCCCTCAGAGCCCTGCAGGAACCTGCCCCTCGCGGAAAAACCTGCAATTCCTCTCTTTTAAATACCTGAAGCCAGCAGCGGAGCGGACTGTACCTGAGACAACCCACCTCTGACTGTGACTGTGTGCGCGGCCGGGGGAGGCCGGCTGTTGAAGCCCTCACGGCTGATGTCGGGCAGCAGAAGGGAGCGGGAGAGGTGAGGAAGAGGAGGGTTATCGATCCGGGTGCCTCCTGCCACGAGCAGGCCTGGCCGCAGGGTGACATCGGGGTTAAACCACCACGTTAGTCCATGTGAGTAAGTTGACGTCGCGGCGGGTAGCCTGCTGCAGCTCCTCGAGGGCTTCTAGCTATGCGACAAGTTGGAAAGCGAAATAGCTCTCTGCTCATAACGTGAAGGCTCCAAGAAAATGTTAGAAAGAGCTAGATTTCCGAAAGGGGCGATTTAACTCATTATCACTCTTAAAGAGTTGCAAGCATTTACTAACACGTTACTTTTAGCAGGACAGATTTTTATGCCCCATGCTGACAGAAAAAGAAATTTCAGTATAAGTGACAAGATTAATTCTGCTACTGCTGTGGGTGCATAACCACCGCTCAGTAATCCATTACAGACGAGTCTCGGGGCCTGAGGACACCGGTAGGTCACATTTGTGTTGACCCGACGTGTCCTATACTTGATTGTAAGGAAATACAGTTCAGAAGTATCTAAGAATTGTAAGGCAAATTCTTTCTTCCGCTCCATTCAGCCCCAGAGACTGTAGTCCCCCAGCTCTGCCAACAGCACCTGGTATTTTGGGCTCCTACATCATCCCCTTACAGTCTCTGGCATGGGAGGAGAGGCTAGGCACAGGGAAGAAGAGTAGCAGCGGCCGGAGCTCTCCGGCGGCACATACCTGGCAGGCAGCCCCTTGGGAATCTTCGCCAGCTGGCACAAGTAGAGCAGCCGATATCGTGGATTCAGGGAAGCAAGGAATGTGGCTTCGTATATTGGCTTTATCAAAACTCATTGTTATCTCATGGGATCAGTTTTAAAATCATATCTTAAATTTCATGACAAAAATCCTCAATAAAACATTTTTTTTAATGCTGAATTGTGATTAATCCTGCTATCGGTATCTGGGACGTACTTTATATCCAACCATTTCCAGTATTAATTCAGAAGTATCCTGTCACAGGGACAATCAAGGGGCAATACATGGGCATTCCACTGGACATTTACATTTAGTGAAATAGGTGAATTGTTACCAGTTTGTAGTATTTTAGTATCAGCTGTGTAGCTCTTTAAAATGTGCTTCTTGTGAGTTGGTGGTATTCGTTTATTATATAAAATAAAAATACATACTGTATTTTCTTAAGTTAGTAGAATCCAGCTTTACCAGCTGGATCATTACTGTGTGAGGAACTGTAGAAAGAGGGTAAAAGGCAGCCCTTGCTGAGAAAAGCTCACACTTACCTCAAGGCAAGGTGCGAGGTGGGAACACAGTACAACAGAATTTGTGGGGAGAAAAAATAGGAATGTAACAGTAGTGAGAACAGTTGGCTGTACACAGTTGTATTTTAAGCAATACATAGATTATAAAATATATTTATATGCCACACATAAAGCAGCAATAAAAATCTGGAGCTTTCAGGCGATGAGTATCCCAGGTCTTGAATTAGCAGGCGTGTGGCACGGAGGTGTTTCACCTCTAATGGTGCACGACCAAGTCATGGCCAGGAGATGCCCGAGACAGCACTTCCTGCTGTGTGTCACATCATATTTATAATCACAGGGGTGGTAACAACATCTGCTGGGTACAGTGGCACTAATTAAATATCACACTGGGAAGATAAGATAGTGAGGGATTCTGTTAGACGTAACCAACTCCAATGCATCAGGACTAATTACCATGTGACTAATTGTTGAATATTCTGGTAGTTCCTGTCTCCAAACTGTAATTGTAACGTCTATGGCTAGTGGCTGTTCCTGTATGTGTCATGTTTTCTTCTCTATCTGGCACTTCTTGCGGTATCTAAATCATTGTCCTGATTTGGACGAAGCTCCGTGGTAACCTGTGATGAGCCATATCTGGCACCTCGGCTAACTTCTGATGTGTGATGCCTGGTATGTTACAAACTCAGCAAGGTTTGGCCTCAACATTTGAATTTTGATGCCTGGCATCTCACTTTTAATGGAGTAAGTCAGACATAAGAATTTCCTATTTTAGGATTGACTAAGAAATGTTCTTAAAAATACAAAATGGCTAACAGCTATTCATAATAATCCATGCTTTATAATAAATTCCTGTCTGCTGATCCCTTTTTTACCTCAGTATCACTTAAAATCTTGGAATAAATTACATGCTGATAGCAATATCTGCACTCTACTTAACAACATTTGGTGCGCCAGCACCTGTGCAGCTCTCCTACGGTTAATGCAGCAGAGCTAGTTTCCGAAGTTGGCCCGCAGAGCAAGTTTTCTGATATATGCCAGATTGCTCCATGGAGCATGTGGGCTTTTCCTTACACAGAGGCTTTAAAGATGTACCTTTTATTAGAACAATCCGCTTAAAATCCTTCCACCTAAGGAGTTTGAAAGTGTTCTTGTGAGTTCAAAGTCCACAGGTTCCTACAGCCTGAAATCTCTGTTTCACAGCCATTCTTTCACACGGAGGTAATTCACCACGGGGCTGATGAGCGCACCGGAGGATGCGACGCCAAGACTCTCCCGTGTAAATGTGCAGAGTCATTGCACAGCTCTGGCTTCGCTGGCGGGGGGACCGTTCCAGGGAGCTGCTGCTGCTGCTCAATGAACCGACTGTGCCCATAAATCCTGCCTTTGCACATTAGGTTGCTATTTAAAGTTGCAGTGTCATTAACCTATTTCTAAATATGCTGGGCAGGGAAATTACTTTCCAAAATGTGCCCCTCTCAAGGCAGGGAAGGGAGGAGGTACGCAGAGAACACAGGAGAAGAAAACGAGGAAAGTATGGAAGGTTCAGCAGCACCAACACTGAGCTGCCTCGTGCCGCCTCCTCTGAGACCTTTCTCGCTATGCACCCACCCCCCAGCACTTTGCTGTGCAAACATATTGCTTATGAAATGAAGGTGTCACGCTCTTTGTTACGGGTCTGTATGTGAAACTGGAAAAAGGTTGTCAGAGCTTTCTTTCCATGGCTTAGGAAGAAATGAGTCCATGAATAAATGGTTAAAACTTAATTGCCAAGACTGCTGGCTACCACCGCCTGCTACCCCAATCCTTGGCCAGGCTTCCGAAATGGCAAGCAATTACGTAGCTGACAGTGCTAAAGCTGGGCCATAATAATGATAAACTGGAAGCGCTAGAGACGGTGGCACCTGGCGTTTTTTAAATGTGCGTTTTACTTTTTCCCCCTAGCTTTCTCGCAGAACACATCCAAAGAGAAATCAGTCATGCCGTGTATTCCGTATGGAAAAAAAATATAAATTAAAACACAATTCAAATTGGACATAGAAATAATAAAAAACAAACACACACACACAAAAAAAACCCCATAACCATAACAAACAACCCACGCTGGCTACCGAATTCCTGCATGTAGAGCTGTTAGCATTCTCAGCATCGGAGAAAACTATAAGTGAGAGACAGGAACACAGAAAGCCCTTCTTCAGGCAAAACTGTAGGCTGGAGAAAGTCTCAGTGACAAGGAATACAGTCGATAGATTTGAATCATTCCCTGTCCAGAATTTCCTGCCTCCACGCAGCTGCACCTTCAGTAACTGCAAGTTTACACGCGGTAATACTCTGAGGTAACAAGTTAGAGTTGGCCAGGCGGCTTCGCTTCTCTGCAGAGGAAACAAGCTCCCATGAAATGCCCTGTTACTACTTCTGGGTACACAAACCAATTCCTTGAAATTTGGCTCAGGTATTTCTAAAGAGTTCTACAGTCGCAATGCGGGCACAACCAAAGATACCGGAAGGTCTTTTGTTCTGTTTTCTGCACTTCCTAACTCAAAACAAAAAGTAAAAACTTTGCCACTGCCTATGAAATAAAATGTCTGAAAGAAACTAAGTGATCGTACCAAAAATATGTTATATTTCTCTAATTAAAGCTTTTCCTGATGTGATTCTTTTGCCAGGGCATATGGAGTTTGAATTTCCAGATAATAACCCAATTCTTCCCAGGAAACAATGCCACACCTGTAGTACAGCTCCAGGCTGGAATCCAAGAGCCAGGCAGGCTGTCTGGGGCGGCGGAGCTTCACATCAGGACCTGATAGAAAGTGGTTCACCAGAAAGTCTGGATCGGTGCTGGGCTGCTGCGCGTTTTGGCTGGGTCTGAATCCACTGGGCGTTACTGAATCAAGTATTTAAAAAATGCAAAGGAGGGTTTTCTCAAAGCTTTTCTACTATTTCCAAACACTGGTTGGTCTAATGGAAGGCACTGTGGGCAATGGAAGTGCCCGCAGAGACTTCCTTAAAAAACCAGCCAACCTAAAATGAATAAAATCCCAACATTTCTCTTCCATCACAAAAGCAAGACCGGAACAGCCAAGTGAAAGAAGCACTCGCGTCGGTGAGCCCCGAGCAGGACCGTGGTACCCTGCTGGTCCCTTACGAGTGGTGTACCGAGCGAAACTCCTCTCTCCCGCCACAGCGTTGCCTATACGCCGCGTTTACGTGATGGTTTCCTCTCGTGCCATCTGGTGGATTTCAGTGCGCCGGCCTCATCACAGCGTGTCTGAGCACATCAGGGTAGGGAACTCCAGGTGAGATCCCATCTGTCCTGGTATTTCGGATGACTTGCTTGTGAGAAGCAGTACGGGAATCCCTTCCTAGGCATAAAATAAAGCAAAACTCAAAATCGCTCAGTTATGTTTCTCTGTCTCGTAACTTCACAAGCAGGATGGGTCCCCTCATTCCCTCTTCGGTATTTTCCTTGCCGTATAAGTTGCTGGTTGTATTATGAGATGATATTTGCATGGTGAAAAGGGTCTCCTAGCAGAGTCACAAAAAGTATTTGTTTCAGCTACTTCACAGGCAATGAAAGATCTGGCAAAATAAAAGTATTTAGAATATATATAAATTTCATACCAGTATGGATGTAGGTCTGCTCTAGTAAAATCGGTGCAGATACTCAATATTTATGTCAGTAACTAAGAGCAGACCCTGGCTCTATGTATTAGAATGCCAGGCTGACATAAGATCAGGCTCCTTTGGCATCCACCATACAAACTGACAATTGGAGGACGGTACAGAAAGCTGGAAGAAAAAAGACAGAAATGCCTGTTGGAGCCGTTACTGGAGATTCACATGAAGGAAGCTTCCTGAGCCTTGAGTCCGATTAGTCTTCATTAGGTCATCTGTTGTAAAAATACATTGAAAGGGATAGCGGTGGTGGTGCAGCCCCCTGGGCCGCTCTGGGATCCAGGGAGAAGCCTTGTCATGCTGTTATCTTGGTCATAACGACTTGGGCGCCAGGCAATCTCTGTCCACACCTGGGCTATCTGCTCCCTGACTTGTGTGCCAGAATTGTGGCCAGAATGTAAAATACTGACCAAAGCCAATCATCTCGATCCTAAAACTAGCGATCCAAGAGGGAGACCTTTGGAGCTCTCCGGACCGCAGCGGGCTGTGTGACCCTGTATCTCCCCCTGGGCTGGGACACCTCTCGGGGTAGATTTCATGAGGACTGAAGGATCGTCTGGTGATGATTTCGTGAGGACTCAAAGGCCTGATTTCACAAGGTTCACCGGCCGTGCGCTGATGAATGCCAGCACACAAAAGTGAGTAATTTATGAAATTCACAAAAAGGGAAATTTTGCTTGCAGGTTAACCTCGGGGTGTGGGGGTGTGTGTGTGCAATTTGACTATATATATATATCATCCCTATTCACATAAACTTGACCAAGTCTGAGACTAAGATTGGACCTAGCCGCACCTAGAGTTCTCTCTGAAAGGAATTTAGAAAGGAAGGGGGTCTATTCTGAACCTCGTGACTCAACGGGAGGGTCCTCGTTATCCCTTGCATCCACGATCCCTCTCTGAATCACTCTAACTCAAGTATACCTGAATTTTCCTTTGTGCACTTCTTCCATGTAAGTAATAGAGCGCACCTTGCCATTCTCGAATCTTAAACCAAGTCGCTATGTTGATTGTAAAAAATTCCATCAAATTGCCTTTTTAAATTGGCTGATGCTGTTAAGAATTATACACCTTACTACTGTGTCTCAAAAATATTAATAAATCTTAAATTGCTAACCAAAGCCGTGTAACAAATCACATTCCCGACAATTTGGTGTGGTTGGCCACACCCACAAGGTTGTATCTGTGACAATAACGCACCCCAAAAATCTATAACCTATATGGATGCCCAACCGCAGTTCCCATTGAAATAAAAAGTATAAAAGAGGCTTTATTGTTAGAAAGCATTTAAATGGACTTAATTTATGATCTGTGAAGGGGGGACGACCACCCCTTTTCTAGGGGGGACAGCATTGGTGTAGCGTTGCTATGGGACTGTGGCGGTGTTATTCTGACTGTACCCTTGGTGAGTGCCTGCTGGGTGACTGTTCCCCGCTCCAGCCTAGAAAACTCTGCCCTATTTTTAGATCCTCAGCTCACATTTCAGCCAACGCTAAGTATCTCTGTGTGTCAACAGATCCCGAATGCCTCCCGGCGGAGCGTAAAGCATGTCGACGTAGTGGGGACGTCATTTCTGTGTGCGGTTTGTGGAAGCTTACATCATTAAATATGTCACTGGAATGTATTACATTGATTTAGATCAAATTCAGATGTTTTTCTCTCCTGGGCAGAGAGCCAGCAGACCGTAGCGTACAAAGGAGCCTCAGCGGCAGGCGGAGGGGCTCGGGGCTGGCGGCGGGCTGTGGGACGGGGCAGCCACGATGCCTGACTCGCAGTCTGAGCCCGAACGGGACGAGAGGGGAAGGCTGTCACCTGCACCAACCGTGCGTGCACGTCACACAAACTGCCGGAGCTTTTAGGAGGTTTGTCGATAGTCTGGATGGAGAAAATAGGACTGAGCTCCCATCCAGCGCCCAGCCACAGCCCTTCGCCCTTCCGAGGTGAGCTCGTGAGCCTGAACTCCTGGATCTGCGAACAGTACAAGCACAGGCGCCACGGGGAAGGGCATGACAAGGAGTGACCGTAGCCTCAATCCTCAGTCTTTTAGGACTTGTATCATCTGGGATTACAGAATTCAAAACTACCCACCAGGTACCGCTGCCTCTTCCAGTCATCATTGGAGCCATTTCACAGAATCCCATCTATACGCTTACACTGATTCATCTTTAAAGCTGGCTGTTTTCATCGTCCCAGCTCTCTTCAGCAGCCTTTCCAAAGCCTGATTGCTCCAATTGCTCCAGGATCCCTCTAATTTCTGAATTAATTTATTAGCGACCAGTTTAACCATTTGTTCATGTCAGCTGTTCTTTAGTTTAAGTACTTATTCCCATTCCCACTGTGTTTCAGACAGTGACTGCATCCCTTCTTGTATTCATTTCACTCATACGAGAGTGAAATACCGACTGTCCCTTCCCCTGACCATCACAGCGTCCCTTCGGGGTTCTCCTCAATGCTTTTGAATGTGCGTGACAAGATTTGTGTAGTATTATTCCACATACAAATGGCACTAACTCTCTCCTGTCTCAGCTGGAGATACCTCATGCGTCTTAAGAAACTTTTTTCTTCACGTTTGCACCGTACTTTCCACCCACAGCCATCCTCTGATCAGCCAGCTTACGTGCAAGTCCTCTACCGTTAGTTCCTGGCCATCAGCTTCCAGTTGCTAACGGATTTTTTTGCTCATAGTTCATGTGTGCATGACCTCAATCTTTGTACCATCGAATTTCAGGCCAGTCTCACTACTCCAGTCATCAGGATCATGCAGTTTTTCATTGATAATGCCTCCTAATTTCATGTCACATCAAAAAACTTAACCACAATTTCAAAATTCCTCTCCTAAAGCCTTGCGTTCTGTGAAGGGATGTGCACTTGCATGTAGCATTGATCATGTTTTTTTCTTTAACATAGCCACTGTTTCATATTTTGAAATTATGTGACACCATCCTTACCTTATCAATATGTTAAAAATCCTGTCTGCTGGACTTGCAGCTCAGTTCAGTGCCTCCAGGATTCGGTGGGGAGGCTGACACCGTAATTACAACCTGTCTGAACAAAGCCTCTTGCATTTTGCTGCCACATTTCGTGGACCAACACGCTGAGAAGTCTCTTACATGTTTAAAGTCCGTTCATGTGGGCAGGCTGCCCCGAGGCACTGACTTCCAGTGTTAGGAAGCATATGCAGAACTATGAACTAGCCTTAATTATACAGTTAGGATGTACGCATAATACACGACATCCAGGGGCAAATAGTTGTTTTGGGAAACGTTTGTATATTCTTTAGACTTAGGCGTTTGTAGCTATAGTGCCCATCACTTTCCAATATGGTTTTTCTTGTATTCATCTTCCCTCCCTTTTTCTATTTGCTTTTGTTATGTTGGTTGTTTAGGGTTTTGTTTGGTGGGCAATTACCCAGCTCTGATATTTCAGTAGCTGTGATGCCTTAATTTGTAAACACAAGAAGTCTAATTATCTTTCAAGCTTGGCAGAAAACTACGGAGACCCGAATAAGAGGGAAATTTATCTTTTCAACATTGATTTCACTGAAAACGCCTGAGATAACTGCACTGGTGAAACCGGCTCCCGAGTAACCTTCCGTAGCACAGAGAGGTAGGATTTTCTGAGAACTGTGTTATATGGGGTATGATTCATATCAGAGTTCGGGGCAACACGATACTCCAGATACCCTCAGCTGAGGAGATTGCAAAGCCCATTTGTATTTGAATATCCCAGAATAGCACTATGACCCACACATTGGGTGACATGCAATGACTATTTACAGCAGCCCAAAGAATAGCCTGTGACAGCTATCAGCTAGGACTTATTTTAAGCCCATATTCATTTTCACGTTTGGCCAGCATTAATGAACTGCAAGACATGCCACTGTAAACAGAGTCTGAAGATGCTGGGCGTACACTGCGACACACCGCAGCGGCAGATTTGCAGTATATAAGCACTTCCACTGAAATCATACATCTATTTTGCATACACGTAACAGAAAAAGGAGGATGTTTAATCTGCCAGGCAAGGATTTATCTCTGAAGCTCCCCAGAGGAGTAAGTTTTGGGAAAGTCTGGAGGCTGCAGACTGAGACCAGGACTGACTAAGGCACAGATCAAGTAAACCACTGAATGAAAGCACGATGAGGATACTCTGAAGAACAGACCAAATCACCCATAGCCTACAAATCAGTCTTTTTCCCTCTTTTTTTTATACCCACGGTTTTTGAGGATTAGATACTTCTAACGCCTGCCACGCTACAGAGGACCCGTTTGCAGCTCAGAGCAGTGAAATGGTATCAAGTGTATCAACAGCAAATTATTCCTTCTTTAAAAAATAGCCATGAATCTTAGGCCACGTTATCATGACGTTTTGAATGCATTCTCTGACTCATGTTTTCTTATATATAGCAGCAGCTGATCAAATGTATAACTGAATTCTGAAAGTCTTTAGCATATGATGCGATTATGAAACTTTAATGCTTTTGCTGTTTCATTTCCATCATCTTCGAAAGTCAAAGAATTTCTGAGACATTTTGTTCTTAGAATAGTTGCCATCTATTTTAAAAGAGACAAGCTGCATCTTCAACAGCCCTTTTTTGGTGATTCTTCTTCTGGGTTTTTCTCCTTATTTTAAAATAAAATCACTGATTCTTGTGATACCAAAAGAGAACAAAAAGTATTCAGCTATTTATCACTTCACTGACAGGCAACTAAGTAGCATCATACTCAATACATTCCAAATGACAAACACGGTATGTTCAAAGAAGGGACATTTATGTCTGATAGGGAGTCACAGGTTATGCATTTAAGCGCGTAAGAAAAAGGCAAGTTACTTGCTCAGAAGAAGAAAAAGTCTGCCTTGATCTAAGAAATTAAATTACTTCCTTAAATTAATGTGGCAAGGTGCTATGCTACCTCATAGTTTAATTTTGCCTTGATATTTCTTAATGTACTGAGACGTTTCTTCTAGTCACGCATCTCTGTTAAAAGCAAATGTATCAGTGCTGTAAACGCAATTTCAAATGTGCTAGAAAGCTGTGAAAGCAATGATAAACATGCACATTTCTCCCCATGATTTCCTGCATGTCAGACTTATTTATTCTTGATTTTCATGGTCCAGGTCTTCTGGAATAATTAGATCCCATGTCAGAGTTCTAAAAATATAATAAACACCTCTATTAATTAAAAGCTGAAAACCACTGAACTGAAAATTCACAAGTTCTTGGCAATTCCAGACCAACAGTAACTCAATGTCAAAAGCTAGCAGTTTATCACAGGCGGCCTTAAACGATGCAATGACTTCAGCGCAGAGCCGAGCAGAGGACATATCTATGGGACACCACGAAACAAGCCCCAGCTTTGAAGTTAATTGAAACAAATCTGCGCGCTCCAGGCGCGCTTCCTCAGCATCCACACACAATCGCAGCAAAGGTTTCTGCCTCTCTGTCGGATCTAAGAGTTTGCATTTGCTTGCCAGGCGAGGGAAGGTGGAGCAGCAGAGTCAGCGGGGCATCTGAGGGGGCTACAGCAGGACAGGCACGTCCATCCCTGTCCTCCCGGGGATCAGGTCAAACTCACCCCCGGCTGAGCACTACAGTACCGTGGGTGGAGGGCATCAGACCCATACCACAGAGGGTATAAAAGGTAACTGAACTTGTGTCTGTTCTTTCTATAGTGCCTTACCATTGTACTGGGGAACGGACAGAAATGCAGCCGAAGAATGTGCTTTCAGATCAGGCTGCCCATTATTCCAGACATTTTTTTCCCTCCCACTCTTTGCTTCTCCTTTTTTTCCTCTCACTTTTCACATCTTCTCCTTCCTTCTCTATGCATTTTACTCACCACATTGGCTTCATTTCCCAGTTTATTCTGCACGCTAACATAAGCAATAAAGAAGTTAAGACCTACCTTTTGAGTACCATTTGCCTTTAGCTTGCTCCTCCGAGGGTAACTCACTCTCTAACAGCAATTGTTCCAGGCTGTTACAAATTTAGCAGACAACAAACATTGGTTTATTCTGAACTCCCATCTGGAAAGATGATTGCCACGCTGAAGGCTAGAAATGGTGACCAAGGTCTGACCTCAGTGGGCATATCCATATTGGAAATTGGGTTCAGATAGGACAAAGATGCTTCTGTTATTCCAATTCTTTTCCAAATGCAAAGCTTGTCAACTCCGTATAGCTGGTCGAACACACAACCTTGATCCCCCATGGGGACGGTGAACCATGCGGGTGCAGAAGAGCGAACGTTGCCTGCAGAGCTCCCCCCTTCCCAAAACCATCCCTGCGCACGGCTTCTCTCAAGCTCAGGGTGGGAAGCTGCTTCACCACACCGACACCCCAAGAAGGGGACACTCACTAAATTAAGTACAAATGCCTTGGTATTGGGTGGCATGCGCAGTTTTCTGTAGGATTCTCAGCGCCGTAGCAATGACTGTGGTTTTATAACATGTTGAAAATGAAAAATCTGTGGCAAAAGGAACAGTCAGTCTGGATTGAAACAGGATTCATCAGAAGTTACGGGAGGGAGAAAAAATATCAAAAAGCATATATAGAATAATAAAAAAAAAACAAACACATATAGAATCAGCTACTTATCGTGCCTTCAAAAGTCAAGAGCTGTCAGACTTGTAGGTAAAATCCAGTACGTTGAGTTGGTACTTTGCGGTTTCATTTTACAGTGACTCTCTCTACTGCAAATCAGTCTTCACCAGGAAGAAACGATAAAGCCTTATTAAAGAACATATATTACAAGAATTCAGGATCAGCTGTTATAAAATCCTAATTATTTCTTAGAAATATTTTTTACAGGCTTTCTATGTTTTGTACACTAGAAGTCACACTTTTTACAAGAAAAACATTCAGAAAATAGAGGAGAGTGGGCAGAATCATGCAACCTGTTCCACTTCAGACGACTGCGTAAGGACACCCCACGCTTTGCGTTGATTTGTTTATTTTATTTTTCAGCATGCGCTGATCAGAGCAGTCTGTTTGGGCTGGCGGGGCCCCTCTCTCCCACCTCCCTCCCGTCCCCACGGGCAGCATCCCTGGCGAGGTCCCAGGACCGTGTCCTAGCCCAGGGTCAGTAGTCACACGCAGCAGGCAGCCGGTGGGAGCCTGCGGGGCTGGCGGGGTCTCTCCTTTTGAAAATGAAAGTGGGGAAAAAACAAAAAAAGAGGAAATTGGGTGACGTTCTTTCTCGCTGTTCATTGTGCCGCGGGTACGTCCTGTAGGATATTCTCCCCGCAGAGCAGCGGGCTGCTTTCGTTCCTTAGCACCTCACTCTACGCTCAAGGACGTCCGAGGTGAAACACTTCATTATTATTCTGTCGTTAGCACCGTGATGCAATTCCCAGCCCACCGACAGCTGCCAGAGCGGCGTCACTCAGCACGCTGCCAGGAATCGCAAACACGCGGGGCTGGGGCTACTCTACAGCCTTTGGGGCGAGAGCCCTTCCTGCTTTAAATATTGAATTTCTCTGCCATGTGTTTTCTGTATCGTTAAAACAAGGAGCGGTGATGTAAATATAGGGCTGGGAATTTGGAAATGGACTGTTCACAACACATTACGTTGCTGTATTTTAGGCACGTTTTATCTCAGAATTAGATGCGTTCCCAAACATTAAGTTTCACAAAATCCATTAATGTAAGACAAGTATCAGAATTATGCTTGTGTTAGGATGAATCAGCCAATCCCTCGTTTTTTCTTCCCAAAACGCTCCCCTCGGCAGAACTCTCCCCTCCTTGCTGCTGGGATGAGCAGCGCCGCTGTCGGGGCCCAGCGCAGCAGTCGCTCCACCGCCCCGTCCACCCTCAACCCGTCCCCGCCACCCCTGGGACTACTGAACGTGCTGGAGCTTCCAGGGATTTTTTTTTTTTAATCTTTTTTAAATGTTAGCTTTTTAAGGATTCCCGATCCCTAAAAAGGACATTTCTCCAGCACGCTCACAAAGCACGCGGTGCCCAAACGCTTCCCTGGAAAATAGGATGTGGCTATACAGACAGACACTGTGGTGATAGTGGGGCCCAAGCCCTGAAGACAGTTCTGCTAATATTAAAATCTTATGTGTCGATTAGAGACTGACCATTCTGCAAATCCTACTGGATATAAAGCGATCCTATGCAAAATTTTATTGGCAGCATAGCTGGAACTAAACTGCCTTTTAGACACATTCTCGAACTATGAAACTATGAACCCAGCCTTGGATTTTCATCCTGGAAAGGATTTTCTTCTGTGATTCAGTAACAATCTGAACATGGGTTGGGTCGCTCAGGCCAGTCATGTTTCAGCCATGCATTGCCTGAGAATTCCCCCATGGAGAAAGGTTTAGTAAGTACTAAATATTTGTGCGTGTGCATGTGTTTGGTTTAGATGTGGGGGTTTTATCCCGTTTTTATTCTGGTTTTGTTCTGTTTGGTGTGGCAGAGGAGGCTTAGGGAAAAATGAGAGTTTACCTCCGTATTGCTGTAAAAGTTGGCAGATGAGTGAAAGGCGTGACACACAGATGCCATCAACACACCCTTTCACTAGCTACAAAACACCATCAACAAGGCTTCTGTTAGTTTTTTTAGGACTCGAGGTTGTTAAAGTAGAAATAGATGGAAAGAGATTTCATCATAACTTTGGGAGCATCGAGGTAGAATAACCGGTGCGGTCCTCTTGAATTGGTAGGACACACAACGACAACAAACTAACAGCAAAAGAGAATTGCTCAGGAGGCGTTTAGGTCCTTTTCTGCAAAACCTGTGTGGGTTTCCACTGTGATTTAATTTTTTATTTTTTTTTTAAATCTCACAGCATGCTCTTTTCCTTCAAACCCCATCGTTATGATCCGCTGATTACATCGTAGAGAAAAAATAAATTCATAGAACCATTAAGGTTGGAAAAGACCTCTAGGATCATCAAGTCCAACCGCCAACCCAACACCACCATGTCTCCTAAACCATGTCCCAAAGTGCCACGTCTCCATGGTTTTTGAACCCCTCCAGGGATGAACCACCGCTCTGGGCAGCCCGTTCCAGTGCCCGACCACTCTGTCAGTGAAGAAATTCTTCCTAAAATCCAGTCTAAACCTCCCCTGGCACAACTTGAGGCCATTCCCTCTCGTCCTGTCACTGGCTACTTGGAAGAGACCGACCCCCACCTCGCTGCAACCTCCTTTAATTAAATGATCAAATTAAATCAAACTGCCTTTCCATTTGCACTGAAAGCCAGGAACGCCTTAAAGCCTCAAACCCACAAGGAAATAACACCACAAATCCCCCGCCAACTTCTGGCTTGACCGCATTTTCCCCCCAGTTCTTAGAAGATTGCACAAGAAAACCAGCATTTTGGGGAGGAAATGGCGCAGCCCCTCACGGAGGGGAGGAGGGGGCGTGGCCACCACTAACCCCGCCCCCTGCCGGGCGCAGCGGGACGGGGGGGGGTGCGCGCTCCCGCGCCTGCGCGGTGGCGCCCGGCGGCAGTCTCGCGAGATCTGCTTCGCGGCTCGGCTCGGCTCGGCTCGGCTCGGCGGCCCGACGGGATCATTCGAGAAGTCCCCCCGCCCCGAGGAGGCCGCGCCCGCCGCCGCCGCGCATTTAAACGGGCCGAGCCGCCGCCGCCGCCTCAGCCTCCCCTCTGCCCCGCAGCCATGTCGGTGGTGGGCATCGACCTGGGCTTCCAGAGCTGCTACGTGGCCGTGGCCCGCGCCGGCGGCATCGAGACCGTCGCGAACGAGTACAGCGACCGCAGCACGCCGTGAGTGGGGCTCGGGGCGGGCCGCGGCGGGAGGCGGGCGGGCGTTAATTCAACCCCTCATGCCTCGCACCGGCAGCGTGGAGGGGGGCTCCGGGTGCCGCTCCGCGCCNTCAGCAAAACACCACCCCCCACCACCCCCCCAAAAAAAACCCCAACCAAACAAAAAAAAAAACCCAAAACATCCCACCCCCACCTTGCGTTTCTCTTGAGTCCCGGGGTGTTTTAAACTCTGGCCTGAGAGCAGCCGCCGGGCTGCCAAGCTGTGGGATGGGGAGGCGGGATGTGAGGAGGCAGAGCCCTGTCAGGCACCTGCTGCCCCGGGAAGGGCACGGGCTGGGCGGCTTGGCCTTGAGGCGCCTTACGCTTTACAGGGTTTTTTTTTAGTGTGTTCGAACTCATAAACAGGCTTCCCCACGCGTTTGTCAAGAATTTGGCAAAGAATTGATAAAGAACTGGGTAAAGAACTGTGGGAGTGCCAGAGCAGCGGCCCAGGCTGCCCAGAGAGGCTGTGGAGTCTCCTTCCCTGGAGCCATTCCCACCCCGCCTGGACGCGGTCCTGTGCCCCTGCTCTGGGGGTGCTGCTCACGCAGGGGCTNCCCCCCACCGAGGCAGGGCTGCCGCGTCGGGAGCAAGAGCACCGGCAGCGTGAGGGGAAGCGGCCCTGCCGCTGGAAACAGCAAGGCTTAATTTCTTCTAGACCCTCACGCCGTGCCCTGGCACGTT
>VZTV01113619.1:17019-34913 GCA_013400875.1 Anhinga rufa | reverse complement strand
GAGGAGGCAGAGCCCTGTCAGGCACCTGCTGCCCCGGGAAGGGCACGGGCTGGGCGGCTTGGCCTTGAGGCGCCTTACGCTTTACAGGGTTTTTTTTTAGTGTGTTCCAACTCATAAACAGGCTTCCCAACGCGTTTGTCAAGAATTTGGCAAAGAATTGATAAAGAACTGGGTAAAGAACTGTGGGAGTGCCAGAGCAGCGGCCCAGGCTGCCCAGAGAGGCTGTGGAGTCTCCTTCCCTGGAGCCATTCCCACCCCGCCTGGACGCGGTCCTGTGCCCCTGCTCTGGGGGTGCTGCTCACGCAGGGGCTGGACGGGGGCAGCTCCGGAGGGCCCTGCCAGCCCCCGCCGCGCTGGGGTTCTGCAACTCTTACTAAGAAACTGGCTAAGAAGGAGAGGGAGAACTGGGATAAAACTCTTCTAAGAATGAATTGCAAAATAAAGGTGGAAAAGGAACTTGGGTGCATCAAACTTGGAGGGGAACTGTTTGGAAAGCTGTCTTAAAGGTGTTTCTATCAGTCATAGTATAGCTTTATTTTGAACAGATACTAAAACAAATAGCTGTCTTGGTGAGACAAGTGCATTGGGTGTTGGTTTGGTTTTTTCCAGATCCCTCATATATACGTGGGTGCTCCCTACCTAATCACAGAAATCATTAATTTCTCATAATCAATGTGAATATCTTCACATAGATCAATGAAACATAATCGTAGCTCTTTTTAAAAAGACCAGAAGCATAAAATGACCTTGCTTCTCATTAGACAATACCTTGGCTCTGTTTGCCTGTTACTGTCTCTAAGCAATTAATAAATGGAGAAGTAAAACTTTAATTTGGTGCATGTGCTAGAGTAAGGACTAGACTCTTAAGTATTCTCAATAAAATGGAAGTTAAAGGTTAGATGTACTAGGAAAATATTTAATGTAAAGAATCTGAAGCAGTCTTCTAATAGCTCTAGGCGCCTGGCCCTCAGGGAGTTGAGGCTCTGTATATTTGAGACACGAACACAAAACTCGCTCATTGAAGGAGATGAGCTATATAAAATGTCTGACACAATGCATCTTTCAGGAGATAATTTGGTTACAAAAGGCTGAAGTGAAACTGGAAAAAATTGGCATAATGAAAATTACAGAGTTTTTACCAGGACTTAATCTCCAAGTGCTGTTCTGAGGGAAGGCAGAAAACAGTTCTGTAAGCAAGCACATGTATTAAATGAAGTTCTTAATGGCTTTTAAGTTTCTGTCTTGGAAACAGAAAGGCTGATTCGAAAGGTCAGTGCTTAGCACTTATTTACAGTGAGCTCTGAGGGAAGTCGTGCAAGTTGTTGCGACAGGTTTCCTCGGCAATCAGCTCATGGTCATATTTTGTTGTCTATGATGGCATCCAAGTTTTGAGAAGGATTAGCAGATACGTGTTATTGTAATAGTTTGTATTAGTGAAGTAAACCCTACTGAACACATTGTACTTGGTTCGGTGGCACGGATGACATCCTTACTGAATCTGCTTTCAGCTCTGTACTTGGATTCTTCCAGAATCCTGTGAAATTTGAACTTGTATATCCAAAAGCAGTGAAAAAAAAATGTTTGTCTTTGAATATAGTATTCTGAATATGGGAAAGCGGTGGAGAAATCTAGTAAATAAATGAGAGGGAAGAAAATTAAGGTTGTCATTATTAAAGATGATCTCCATAAGGATGAAGGGACTTGGATTAAGTGAAATAGTCGTTACTAATCTTGCAAAGCTAGCACCGTCTTTCAGTGTAGAGGAAACTTGCAGACAAGGGATGTCTTCCAAGGAAGTGAAAGCTGGCGGGAGGGTAAAGGTGAAGGAGTGCCTGCAGGTGTGTTAAGGAAGTTGCTTAAGTTGCTTCATTAGACCTCTGATGGCCTTCTCTGTGACTGTATGTTTCTACTTAATGCTATGGTTAGTTACTCAACTTCCAGTAAATCATGTAATAGAATAACTTGTATTTAATGAGTTAACCCTGGTTCCTGTGGTGAACTCATCTGGGGAGTGAGACTGGCTGAAAATTCTTCCTATCCTCTTTGCAGTTGAGCTTACCTCTGTGCTGGGTCCCTGTGTGGCTGCCCAAGGCTCAGCCGGGAGCCAGGCTTAACTCCAGGGGAGAAGGGTTGGGGCGGGCAGAAAGGGAGGGAGTGGAGCCAAGCAGAACCATCCCGCCTGTCCAGCTGCAGCTCCTTAGAGGAGCTTTCCTGTTCATAAAGCCAAGCAGGAGACAAGCATGTTTAAGAAGAATGTATGCACTTTGGGGCTTTATTTGCAGCGTATAATATGGAAGCCATATATTTGATTACTGTGATTTATCCTCTGGAGACAGGCTTCTGCCTTGATGTTCTAGTCTGGCAGGTTTAAAAGGTTCCATAAACTAAATTAGTGGATTTGTGGTGATTGGGGGCCGATGGCTTGTGAATTGAGCAGTGAAGTAGCTGATATTTTGTTTTGTGCAGGAGAAAAGCAACAATTCGTATTCATGTCCTGATTCCTTTCTAGAGACTGGAGTAAATTAATAACTAGCTTCCTGCTTGGGGCTTGTTAGGTTTCTTTCTTTTTAGGTGTACGCTCTGCAGCTCCTGTTCCCTTAGTATGGACCTTAGGGTCTGCGTAGCACAGAACTTCCTCACTTTTTGTTAACTAATCCCTTGTATTGCTGTTTCAAATAATACCGGATTCGTTCAGAAATGTTAATTCTGCTGCAACATATGCTTTAGGGTGGGCCTTGTTTCATTTATTAATTAATAGTTTGGAGGAAGATATAAAACCGATGCAATTGCATTGCTCTAGTCTTCAATTCTGTTTTTGACAGTTTCTGTTCAGAAGACCAGTTCCAAATCTGGGGCTGAGTTGGAATTTTTCTTGTGGCAGCCCTATGGCATAACCCTGCTGTAAAGCAGTTGCCTGCCCCGCTGCCTAGAGAGCAGCTTAATTATGCTGTTACTATGGTGTGTGAATAGTAAAGATCTGCTTGACTAATAGCATTTTTCCCCCCCAGTAAGTTTACCTCAATGGTATGAGGATATTGGATTAGAAGGCTGGATTTAATGTTGTTAGGGCTTCTACAGTTTAAGTATGTAAATCAGGAGGCTTAATAGGTCTAGGAACTTTTCCAAAAAGGAGGATTTTTTTATAATTCTTCCTTTTTTCAGAACTGTAAGCTGTCACAAAGTATTTTGGAGTAAAATAAGATTTTTCTTTCTATAATCTACATTATTTCAGTGAGTACCAAGTAAACGCAAAACCACCAATCTTTCTCTGCAGGCTTTTTCTTCCTGCTGTTGAAGGAGTTGCTTTAAAACGGAAAAGCTTAGTTAGCATTTGGGACAGACATGTAGGAATGGTTTCCTTAATATCTGATTTACCTCGTGTATTTCTTCTGCACAGTTGAATGTTTCCTGTATTGTTAGTGAACAGCTTAATTTTGAGTGGCTTAGATATATGGGTAATTATAAAGGGTGTCTACCCAATGATTTCTTAGATGTAAAACTTGAAGTAGCCTGAATAAGTTTGTTTTTAGCGCTGTTCTGCCGTGAGGTACATTACTGTTGTACCTGAACTTAGAGTGCCTGTTTCTTTCCAGAATTCGCAGAACATTCCATGCATATGTCTCAGTGAGTGACCAACTTTCTTAATGGGCCAAACACTGTTTAAAAGATCTCTGGTCTAATACTATCAAAATCTTTTAACAAAAGATATGCAGTGCAGTTGTGATCACTTACTAACTGGAACCCTTTCTTCTCATTGTAGATCATGTATAGCCTTTGGACCCAAGAATCGCTCGATCGGCGCTGCAGCCAAAAGCCAGGTGAGCGTATAGCTTGGGTAAAAGCAACTTTAGTAGTCAAACAATCAGATGAGCAGAATGTATTTTTGATCACTGAAGATTACAGATGTCTCTGAGCCGGTGTCCTAGTGTCTCCATAACTCTAACGAACAGCTGAGCTTAATTCAGCTGTTCAGCATGTAACATGGCTTTGTCATCTTGGATAGAAATCAAAGGGTTGATAGTTGCACATAATGAAATGTTAAAAAGAAATAATCTTTGCCTCTTAAGAAATCCTGATAAACACTGATTATTTTTTTTTTAGGTTGCAAGTGTAAATTCTAAAGCAAAGCAATAGTGTTTCATCCTCCCTTAGCTTGTTCCAGTTTGTGCACATTATGATAGCTTTTAATTATGTGACTACGTTCTAGAGAATTCCATTAAGTGCATCATTTTGGCTGAAAGGGGACATGCTTGAGTGTAAATATATATATTCCTTCATTCTTTGTGGTTCAGTTACAATCTAAATATCTATCTTGGGTGTTCTTGCTCATACTTTTGAGTTCCTGTTGGTGTAGGTAGGTAAATATGATTTAAGGACTGAGAAGAAGTTAAGCTGATTTGTCCTGCTCGTGACAGTTGGGTCCTGCTGTATCGTATCTTGTGTTGCTGTGAAACCCCTGTAAAACATGACCTTTTTTTTTAAGTCTTCTACAGGAAGTGACTATTGAAACACTTGGTTTTTCTTAGCCTAAAATACCTAGAGGTGTATGAAGATTCATTATCTAGAATACAAAAATGACTGGATACAACCATATTATTCAAGAACAGAAGAACTGTACTAGAACTAAATACAGATGTTTTTTCTCGAATTGAGTGTCTGCTTAGCTTAAAGAAATTCATTGATACAGAGATCCAGTAGAGATGAGGTATGTCCTGCAGAAACTAAACTTACAGAAAATCAAAACCAGGTTACTTAGGAAATAGACACTTGACTGGAACTGAATCACAGGTAAATGTTACACGGTGCAGTGCTTGTCTGCTTTGTCAGTTACTGTGCTTTTCTCAGTATGTGTCTCTAATAGAAATGAAAGAATTGAGGGTACTGGCACTTCATGAAAACGAGCTATAATGATTTTTCACTTCTCCATTTGCACTGATCTCTGCTATTAATAAAAGACAATCTACCCTTTGTCAGTTAAATCAAGCTGACAGTACCATCTCAGCGCCCTCCTGAGGCCTTTTTAAAGCTTCATCTTTGAAGTTCTTTGAGCTGTTTTGTGAGAATATCTGTGTTGACTGTCACGTGCATGTGATGAACCTGAACTGGAGTTTACATCAGTATGCTCGTTATGTTTGCTAAATTACTGGCTGCAAAGCAGTAGAAAGATAGGGTGGTAGGAGACAGGTAAATGGGAAAGACACTTTGCTAATGCTTTTAAATTGTCCTACACGTATGCTGAGTGCTATTTTAATCAATTTTTGATAGAATCTCAGCTCAGTTTTCTCGCGTACCTTTTATTTTAAATCTCAAATTCCTGTAGGTTACCTGAGCAATCGGAGGGAAGTTGCCCTCTAGCAACTGCCCTGATACTCTTAAGGTACAGGTGACAAAAACGTGGCGAGGGAAGCGTGAGAACAGAACTGTCTTCTGTCTGAAAGTCAGATGTTCTTCTGACATGTTGTATTAAAGATTTCTTTTCCTCTAGGTTATTTCAAATGCAAAGAATACAGTACAAAGTTTTAAAAGATTTCATGGTCGTGCATTCTCAGATCCCTTTGTTCAAGCTGAAAAAGCAAGCCTTGCGTATGAACTTGTCCAGCTGCCAACAGGCTCAACTGGCATCAAGGTAAGTCTGGCATGTTTGATAAAAAGAGCCAGAGGAGGAAACTGATAAAGCTTCCTTTTATCTCTTTATTTGGAATCTGCTTGCTGTAGTTTCTGTTCTCTTGTGGATGGAAAGCCTTAAATAGGGAATAAAAGACTAATAATGCAGGTGGTCTCTCCAGGTGTTAGGTGAGACTGCTTTTACAGTTCTACAGTTTCTCTGCCTTGCAAAGCCAGTCCCACATGAACTGTTTCAGCAGTGCTTTTTTTCCTTCACTCCATGATAAATTTGGAAGACAAGGTACTTGACCAGTGTCCTTATTTAGCTGCTGTCCAGATACCGCAAGGGTGTAAGATGTCAGCTTAGTACCACAGGTGAAATGGTAGAAAAATCTGTGTCCAGAGCAGCTTTGCGTACGTGAATTCTTAATTGTGCATTCCAGTGCTCATGTGTTAGATCGTTTTGCGCTTGCTGTGCATGTGCTAGGCTATCAGAGAGAAGGTTGCCTAGAGCTGCATTACTTTTAAAGCTTGCTTTTAGTAAACTGTTTCTTGCATGTGTTCCTTATGTTTGTAGTGCACAGTTTTTACTGTAGTGTAATATGTGTGTACACAATTTTTATTTGAAGGCCATGTATATGGAAGAAGAAAGAAACTTTACTATTGAACAGGTGACAGGAATGCTTCTTACCAAATTAAAAGAGACTGCTGAGAATGCGCTTAAGAAGCCTGTAGTTGACTGTGTTGTTTCTGTAAGTATGTGATAGTAAATATTTGGTTTGTATCATAAACTGAAGAGATTGGTGGTTATCACGTTAAATTGCCCATTAAACCTGAATATTCAGGTCTTTGTCTCTTCAATTTAAAAGTGAACCTTACTCGCACCTCTTCTCCAAAACTAGACTTGCTTCATTAATGGTGCAATGTCTTAAATTGCTGCTAAGTAGCAGCATATATAATATTTGATACCTGTTTCTGGTTCTTTGTTCCTAAAATGAATGGCTTGTGAGAGGGAATGGAAAAACATTCACAAAAAAACTTTGTCTTCACATAATGTTTTTTTTCTCTGTTGCAACTGAAAGGAGCATTAAATTTGAAGGATACCTCAGCTGTTCTCTGCACTGAATCCCTGTACACACTTGTAACTACTTGCTAAAGATGGCTCTTCTGAATGTTAATATTGGCTGTCTGATCTTGCAGGTTCCTTCTTTCTACACAGATGCAGAAAGGAGATCTGTGATGGATGCTACACAGATTGCTGGTCTCAACTGTCTGAGGCTAATAAATGAAACAACTGCAGGTAATGCCTTCCTTTCTTTCCCTTACTTAATATTGTAGTTTTATTAGATAAAAATGCTTTTAATCTGCCACTGATCCATACCCTCTAGAATTACTGCTGGTTTTGTAAACTTAGAATAGATTAGATGATCATCCAGTTTCTTAAGCTCTGGTCTGTTTTTTTTAATTGCTTTACAGAGGCATAAAGATATTCCTTGAATGTCTGCTTTAACGCAGCTACTAGGAGGAGCTAATGGTGTTTAATGTTCTTCCAAGTTCCTCTAGCATTGGGAACTCTGTTTAATGAGATACCAATTTCTGTAGCTTGAAAAGTGAGATAAAATGCTAATGCTGTTTACTGATGTACCATTTATCTCTTAAGGAATTACAAAGCCCAGTGTCCTAACTACACTGCTTGACTTTCTTTCTGTGTAGTTGCCCTGGCATATGGAATCTATAAACAAGACCTGCCTGCCTTGGAAGAGAAACCGCGGAATGTTGTTTTTGTGGATATGGGGCACTCTGCGTATCAAGTTTCTGTTTGTGCATTCAACAAAGGAAAACTGAAAGTAAACAATCTGTTATGCATCCATTTTAATCACCAGTAGAAATATTCATCAATACATACACAGCCTGTGACAGGCAAGCTTGCCTGTCTTTACATAAGCACGTCCAGACAGCTCAATTCATATTCTTAAAAATGTACTTTGGAGTTCAAAGCAGGGCAGGGAACTAGAGAGCTTTTGAGTGATAGGTGGAGGAAGCATCCATGCCTTAATCAGCAGACTCTGGCAAAGAATTAAAAACCTGGATTAAATTATTTATTCAGAAATTATCATATCTGACTGCATGCTGCTTTAAAAGAAATAGCTCAGTCATGAGATCTAGCATTAAAACAGGAACTCCTAGAATGGTGTAAGTGACAAACATTTTTTAACACTGTGGTGCTCATGTAAAAGTAAAAACATTCTTAAATACTTTAAGCTGCAAATGGAAGCTAAGCAAGTTACAGTGTATATCTAAGTGTAAGTTGCCAAAGCATTACTGTCTTCCAGCAAATACTAACATTTCTTAGCTCTTTTACAACTACAGCCTGGGTTTTTGCAGTTCCAATAGCTTTCTCTTAATTGCCTAGAGAAACAAACACAAATTCTAAAGCTTGGGGTTGTGAAATGAAGAGTTCTGAAAACATTAGTTTTGTTGTAGTTCCTTTTCCTCTTGTGAGGAAACATAACCTACTTTGTGTTTATCTCAGATTTGTCTTTTAAACCATAGAAGTATTGAGGGGATGCTTTTGAGCATGGAATGGAGAGCTGGACAGCAAGGCAGTTAAAACAGTGTAGAGACCAAACCTAGTCTGAAAGAGTATTGTGAATAGGGTCATATTCTACTGATTTCTATTCCTAAAAAAAAAAAGTTCACAGTATATTTAAAGAGTAGAATTGGCTGAGGTGGATGGGCTACAGATGTTCTTCGCAGATAATTCCCTCAAAAATGAGCACCTATTTGCAAGAGTTAATAATATTGATTCTCTTCGGGTTTTATTTTTAGCTTGCTATAGGCATGTTCCACCCTTAGGAGGCATCAAATATTAAACTGGGATGTGAGTCAAACTGACAGTGGCTTACAGTACAAGTTACTAAACAAATAGTGTTGCTAAGCCTTGCCCTATCTTCCTAAATTTCTTTTAAAAGCTGTCACCTCATTCCAGGAAGGCTGAGTGCCCAAGGCTGCTTTTTAGCATTTGAGATAGCAGATGTTTTGTTTGGTGTTTTTTTTTCTCCTGGAGCTTGTAACTGCTGTATGTAAGCACTGCAATTCTTGTGAGAATTACCATTCGCAAGGAGGTCTGATATTTGCGTAGCTGCCAGAATTTGTCCATGGTAACGGTGGTTCTTTCTCCAGCAGCATTTTGAACATAGCGTATCTAATATCAGCTACAAAAAGCCTAAGATGATAATGGTTTAGACTTGGTAGGCTTTAAAAATATCTCTTGGTATGTGTATGACTATTACTGCAGTTCATATTCACGTAAACTATCAGATGTTAGTGATGCAATTGCTACTTCGCTTGCCCTGAAACACAAGAGAACAGCTTAATTGTTGTCAGCGGTGTCCATGAAATCTGAAAGATGAGTATGGGACGTAGCTTTATCATTTGGGGTGGGTTAGACTTCTAGGTGAGGCTTGTCAAAAGAAACTCCTCCCAGGTGATGGCAAGGGCAGAATAAAAATGAACTGTACTTGAATTTTTTTCTGTTGTGGCTCTACCAATAATTCCTCTGTAGAAATGTTGTGATACTTGCTTTGATTTAAAGCTGGACTATATTTGAAGCAAACAAATGCTTTGACATTAACTGCTAATTGGTTTCACTGAACTAATGACAAACTGCACTATTACTGAAGAGTTCAATTTTTTTAAGGTTCTTGCTACAGCATTTGATACAACACTTGGAGGCAGGAAGTTTGATGAGATGTTAGTTGAATACTTTTGCGAAGAATTTGGAAAGAAATACAAACTAGACATAAAGTCAAAGATTCGTGCGTTGTTGAGGCTATACCAGGAATGTGAAAAACTGAAAAAACTGATGAGCGCTAATGCCTCTGATCTCCCGATGAACATAGAATGCTTCATGAATGACATAGATGTCTCTGGAACAATGAACAGGTAATGTTGATAGTTTTCCAAAGGTAAGCTTTAGAGTGCCCTTTGTTCAAGTTGCTTCAGTCAGGAAAGAAACTTAGTATGAAGTACCAGCTCTTAGGTCCAGAGGGAGGTGGGAAATGTCAGAACAACATGTGCAGGGGTGCTGCGCAAAGTGGTGGTGTTTAGAGAGTGGTCGGAAGGGCTGTGAATGTTGCAAGTGTGCCTAGATTGCTAGAACCAAGTTTGTCTGGGAGAATATACTAAATAAGTATAAAACTAGGACTGGGGAGAGAGAAAACTGTGCAGCACATGGCATTCTTTCCATTTTGGCATCCTGTTGTGTTTGCAGTGTTAACTCGCTTATGGAATCTTACAGCTTTAATTTATGGCTTCTTCCAACAGAAGCAAATTTTTAGAGATGTGTGATGGACTCCTTGCAAGAGTAGAACCACCCCTTCGCAGTGTGCTGGAGCAAGCCAGTAAGTGCCTGCGCGTTCTGTGTTCTGCATACAGAAAGAGACCCGTAACACAAGCTTCCTCTGGTTGTTGGCAGAACTCGGATGGGTGGATTTAGCACAGACAACAATTTCTTGCTTAGTGGTTACAAGCTCTTTAAAGTTACAAGCTATGATCTGAGATTCTTATTGCTTAGAAACTTAGAGAAAAGGCTTAAAATAACTTGGTCTAGCAAAATTTTTGTTTTACAATGTTGGCATATTCACTTAAACCAGAAACTTTTAATCTATAAAAATTAATGTCTGACTCCTTTCTAGAGCTAAAGAAGGAGGATATCTATGCAGTGGAGATAATTGGTGGTACCACAAGAATCCCTGCTGTAAAAGAGAAGATCAGTAAATTTTTTGGCAAAGAAGTCAGTACAACTTTGAATGCAGATGAGGCTGTTGCACGAGGTTGTGCGCTGCAGGTAAAGTGCTGTGTCTTGTAGCTGTGATTTTTTTTTTTTATTGAGATCCATAAATATTTGAGCCAGAGTCCACAAGTAACATGAAAGCTATTTCATGTCTATCACAGAATGGATTCAAATAGGCTTCAGGGAAGTGGTTGGAAGAATGAGAATAGCAGGTTTAACTGATTGCTTTGTGCTGTTTGTCTCGGCCAAATCAGTGGATCAGCATAGCTTGAAGTGAAATGTACTCAGCTTCTGCTGTGCAGGAAACGGGTGGTCTGATAAAGCTCATGTGATGCTGTTTTCCCCTCCAGGCTCCTCTTGGGGCCTGGGCTAAAGAGGGGAAAGAAGGTTTTTACAGGATTACTGATAAACTTGTGATATAGCAGTTGCTTAATAACGTGGATGGAAATAAAAGCTTAAGTTCTTGCTAATGGAAATCTGTCTTGAGCTGGAATCGGTCACTGTTGAATGGTTTAAGCAGTGGGAAATCCTCTGTAGTTACCAGTGCTACCATCTCTTGAATACACCTTAATTTTGTTCTGATCACCTCATTTCTCCCTTCAAATGTTTAATGTGCGCTCAGAGCTCTGTTCCGTCAGTGGTAGAGCTAGCTAGCTATTGGAACCTGCTTAAAATGAGAATTTTGTGTTACGGCATGCAAAAGAACCCTAGTACTATGTCCCTCTAATTGAGGCTTTCTGATTTCTTATGTTGCCACTCAAAACAATTCAGTAGCCTAACCGTAGCAAACCAAACATGATGATGGCTCTAAAATGCAAGTTGTGCGTTTCATTTTCAGACTGAACAGACTATGACAGCTCCCTGAAAAGGAAGGGTACATACGAGCTTCTAGTGCTTATTATGCAGGTCCCAAGTCCATCAGTATTAGTCTCCCTTAACCTAGAGTAAAGCTACATATTAAGCAGTGTAAATAGCTACTTGCTGAATTAAATTACTCTTTACCTGAAGTTTGACTGTTTGTAATATGACTCTTGTGCTCTTTCAGTGTGCTATTTTATCCCCGGCTTTCAAAGTGAGAGAATTCTCTATCACAGATTTGATACCGTATCCTATTTCTTTACGATGGAATTCACCAGCAGAGGAAGGGTTAAGGTAAAAAACCCAAGTTGTTACAACCTTCTTGCCTGATTACATGCAGCGTAAAACTAACTGGTGACAGCTAGAATAAATAACACTTTGAGATCAGTGCCCACTTAACAATTCAAGCTTTGATACTTTTTTGGAGTTAATGACAGTAGAAGACAAAACCAAGGACGGATGGCAATTTAGTGCTTCTTACATGGCTGTTGGCTTTATTTTAACCTAAAAGGTTAGGAGACTCTCTTGTCACTTCTTTTAAGAAGCTTTTCCTTAAGGTGTAAGAGTATATAGAAGAGTCTTGTAGACTTTATCAGATGCCTTATACCACATACTGAACAAATGCTCTGGTTTTCTCTTACAGTGACTGTGAGGTTTTTCCCAAGAACCATGCTGCTCCATTTTCTAAGGTCCTCACATTCTACAGAAAGGAACCTTTCACTCTTGAGGCGTACTACAGTTGTCCTAAGGAGTTGCCTTACCCGGATCCTGCTATAGGTTAAGACCATTCTGTAGCTTTAAGATTTATTAATAGTCTCGTACATGTTTCAGGACTTCTTTCTGTCTAATTATATAGTCTGGGAAGTGCAACCTACTACAAATGCTTCCAAAGTCATGGACCCACAGTAAAAGAGTAGAGTAACATGAAATTCATGGACAAATAGAGTAAATAAAGAGCCTAATGTTGGAGCAAACCTGAAAGGGGCATACTTAGAATTGTGTGGTCTTTTACCACGATACCAGTAAGGCCAGTTTTTACAGTATACCATAGAGAATTTCCAATAGCTTTGTATCCTAGCATTGCTGAGTAAAAAAAATAGAATTGTTTGGCTTGAGTAGGATTTTATATCCTCTGAGCTCATCACAGTGACCCGTTGTCAGCAACAGTCAGGTTTTACTTTAAATTCCGTGATTTAAGTTAATCAAATGGTATGTGTTTTTTCTCTCTGGGATTGTTTAGCTCACTTCTTGGTTCAAAAGGTCACTCCTCAAACGGATGGATCCAGTTCAAAAGTGAAAGTCAAAGTTAGAGTAAATATCCATGGTATCTTCAGTGTTTCAAGTGCATCTTTAGTGGAGGTTCATAAATCTGATGAGAACGAAGAGCCTATGGAAACAGATCAGCATGCGAAAGAGGAGGAGGTAATACATGTCATTGCTCTTAGCTATTTAGAAAACTGATGAGGCACAACCGGCCAAGTTCTGGGAAGGGTCTAAGACTTGTTAAGGATTTAGTACATGTGTGCAGCAACTAATACATGAAGATGTGGCTAAGTACCAACTGAAGTTTGTCACGCCAGTGACAGATCTCTTGAAACCAGGACTGTGAGGTAGAGATTAAATTCTTAGTCATGCTAGGAGTGAGCTGTTACTTGCTGAAGCAAAGACTAGAAGCTTATAACTGATGCCTTGAGATGCCAGTTTTCATTTTGCTGCTTCTTTTGTCTAAAGAGCATTAGATTTAAGTGATCAGCCTAAGAACTGAAGCAATGACCCACATATGTGTTGTTTAACATGTCAAATTGGATCTCTATAAATTTCAGAAGATGCAAGTAGACCAGGAAGAGCAACAAAAGACTGAAGAACAACAGCAGGCTCAAACGGAAAATAAGGCAGAGTCTGAAGAAATGGAGGTAATGTGAACACCTGAAAGACTTCTGTTTTCTTAGAGGATACTTCTGGAAGAGTCATAAGAATATGTAGTATGTGAGCCTGTCCGCTGCCTTTGTCACAGCTCTGGAAGCTAAACTTTTATTTTAATATATTGGTAGCCTGTGTTGTGATTAGAGCTTTAGAAGTATGTAAATGGCGTGGATAACTGCAGGCCGGTCAAGGGACCTAGTACTGACAGAATGGGTGAACTCTCCTGTTCATGGAAGAAATAATCATTTAGTTCTCAATAACTCAAGTGCCAGAAAAGTGTTCTATAAGCACCATCACCCCCATGAATGCAGTCAGTGTGCCCAGAAAAGGTTGGTAGTTGCATTAGTTATCTCTGACTTCAGCAGCTGAAGTGTCAGAATGACAGACAGTAGCGTGGAGTTCCGATGTTGAGGTGTACGAATTCAATAATACTTGTACTATTGTAAGTCTTGACTACTCAGCTTGAGCTGACTGGTGATGCTGTCTCACTTTGAATCCGTTTCTTTAATGCAGACTTCTCAGGCTGACTCAAAAGACAAGAAAGTGGATCAACCGCCTCAAGCCAAGAAGGCTAAAGTAAAGACTACCACAGTGGACCTTCCCATTGAGAATCAGTTGGTGTGGCAGATAGGGAAAGATATGCTGAACTTATTCATTGAGAATGAGGTAAACTCTTACTTGCCCAAGCTAAAAATTTCACTAGTTGATCTCTAGAAATTTTGCTGTTTGTTAAACATGGTTAATGATCAAGGGTGATCAAGGAATGAAGGAAAGGGTGGTGGGGAAGGGCATTTTTTGAGGCAAAAAATAGTGCCTCACAGAGACAAAATATTATTCTTGTTAATGGCATGCTGTAACTCTTACTGAAGAGGGTTCTGCAGGAAAACTAGCTCACCAGGTGATTTAGTTTAAAATCAGCTGCAGTTACAAGGTACTCAGTGGCTGCTACCATCAGGGTGAAGCTTCCTCACCTGGAGCAAGATTGGCTGCCCCACCAAAACTGACGTTAGTTTTTATTTGTGCTTGTGTTTAGAACAGTTCTGTAAACAACAGTATCTCAAAATCTTTAGTCAAACCTCTGCTAACAAGGTATTCTGTGGTTTTTGACAACTTGTTCACAGGGTAAGATGATAATGCAGGATAAGCTAGAGAAGGAGAGGAATGATGCCAAGAATGCAGTGGAAGAATATGTGTATGATATGAGAGACAAACTCTGCGGTATTTATGAGAAATTCGTTAGTGAAGATGTAAGTATTGCTAGCTGGATTGCCTTCTAATGTATTTTGTGGCAGTGAACAGTTGTATTTTAGTAACCTTTGACCTGTATCACATACTATGTTTACTTAGAGTATATTTTCAGACTTCAAATTTGGAGAAATAACTCTCAACCTTTCTGGCTATGAAGATAACCTTCTAAATGTGGCCCAAGTACCAGCAGATGGTACCCGGGATGTGTTGTGTGTTCTTTTCCGCAGCAATTAAGATATTATCAGAGCGTGTGTGTTTGGACTGAAACAGAGTAGGAGCACTTGCATGATCGCTTTAAGGCAACCTATCCTATTTTGGCTCTTTGTCAGTATTTAGGAATAGTTCTAAGTTTAATTTCAAGCCCCCACCCTACCTAGAAACATAACAGGTGGGATTAGTCTGACTGTATCTGAACAGGTTGCCTGAAAATCTCTTGATGTTGTTAATTAGCTTTGCCTGGTGCCTGAAAGGAGCTTGGTGTGTAGTTAGTGTTAGATGGCTACACTGGCCAGGTGAATCACTCCAAGCTCCTGACTAGATCTCCACTGACTGTAATGGGAGCCTTGTCAGCCAGGTGTCCACAGAGCCTGGGCACCCACGTCGGAGCTAAAACTGGGACAAGTCAAGTGAGATTCATGGCACCTTCGCTAAAGAGAAGCTTCACTCTGTTCTCAGACTTGCTCATATAGTGATGGTAAAAATGTGAGGGGGAGGGAAAAAAAGAAGGAAGAAATAGGCTTTTATGTGCCAGTATTGATCTAAACTGTGGGTGTCATAGATGGCTCTTCCTTAGGCCTGGTCTCCACCATGAGGCCATCCTGAAGGATATTTTATTTACTGTTTTTCAATAAAATAGGATAAAGCATTTCAGAGTTCTTTATGTTAAAAAAATGTAACCCTTCCAGAAGGGTTCCAATGCCACCTAACAGAATTATCTCACCTCTTCTGTATGGATTGCTTCAGGATCGAAATAGTTTCACGCTGAAGCTGGAAGATACAGAAAATTGGCTTTATGAAGATGGTGAAGACCAACCCAAACAAATTTACATTGATAAATTGACAGAATTGAAGGTAAGTGGTTCTTGCACTCCCATCAGAAATTACTGAATCTAGAGAGCGTTGCTCAAGCGGGGAGCTGTCCTGGCTCTCCTGACTGGGATCAGCACTGGTACCAGGCTACCTAGTTTGCTTGTTAAGTGTCTGAGGAGCAGATCTCCAACAGACCCGCAACAGTGCAGAGTTCAGAACGTTGATGGACCCTGTCAGGTCTGGCAGGATCACGCTTTGATGCTGTGGGGTTCTTGATATCAGATGTACTTTGTTTCAGGCTCTGGGTCAACCTATTCAGGCAAGATTTCAAGAATCGGAGGAAAGACCAAAAGCATTTGAGGACTTAGGGAAGCAAATTCAACAGTACATGAAAACTGTTCATGCATTCAAAGCAAAGGTATTTCCATACTTAATTTCTGGCAAATGCAAGGAAGCGGTACGAACCTCTTCTGAATCTGAAGTAAGCTCCTTCAGACAGAGCTGGTCCGACCTCCTGGCTAGCTTCTGAGTCTTTGGCGTTTACTGTATTTTCAGAAGTGGCTGTTGGCTTGAAAATCTGACAGTCTTTTTTGAATCGGGTGTTGATTTCCTTATGGAGTGAAAATGCCAGCAGTGATAGAACCTGTTCTCTGTAAACAGAGCTGCGGGCGATCGGCTCAGTTGCGCTGCTGACCAGAACACCCTTCTGGCTAAATGGTCTTTCTAGTATTTGAAGCTAGAAGTCTGAAGAAATAATCATGCAATTTAGATGTTCAGAAATATTTGCACAGCTATGACTAATTTGGCTGTTTCAGGATGAGCAGTATGACCATCTAGATGAAGCAGATGTAGCGAAAGTGGAGAAGAACGCGAACGAAGCTATGGAGTGGATGAACAATAAACTTAATCTTCAAAACAAGAGAAGTCTTACTTTGGACCCAGTTATAAAAGCTAAAGACATACAAGCTAAAACTAAAGTAAGTCTTTCTACATAATTCACTGATTTTCTGTGAACATCTCTGTTCTTTGGTCTAGTTGTTTGTGCTCAGAGGAAAACTGAGGTGAGAAATCTGTAACGGAAGGACAGTGATGGGGTATCAAACTGTTAAATGTGTGTTGAGGACATCAGCTGCTGATGTGAGCATCCAGCTGGTCTTGTCAGAAGTTAATGTGGGCAACAGGTTGAAGTACAACTGTTGGTAGGTAAAAGCATTTCTAACAGCGTCTCATTTCTGTGTTTTCTAGGAATTGATGAGCATTTGTAATCCCATAGTCACAAAACCAAAACCCAAAGTCGAACTCCCCAAGGAGGAGGAGCAGAAACCAGCTGAACCCAACGGACCAGTGGAAGGCCAGGGCGAAGCCAACGGCGGGCCCCAGGCTGCCGAGCAGAGCGCAGCTGCTGCCCCCACAGCCGCCGAGAAGAAGCTTCCCGAAATGGACATTGACTGAATTTCAGCACTTGTTTATATTACTGCGAACTCCAATAAAGCTTTAAGTTGTCGACTTTGTATGTTCTGAATACAGATTGAAGCAAGCGAACACCACAGCACTCTTAAGAACTTTTGGAGAGGTTTTGGTCAAGGCATCAAGTCAGAACACCTAGATAGCAAACTACTCCAATAAGCAGTATTTCTTGCTGTTATGATTGTATTTAGAAGTTTTGGTAGTCTTACTAGACCTAGAGGAAGCTGATTCTCCCTTTTTAAGGGCCAGGGGTAGTCAATCTTCTTTAAAGCAGTGAGGCAGCAACCTCTGCTCTCACCAGCATGCTGGTAGCTGTTCCCTTTCCCTCGTGGGTTACAGCCCATGGGCGCTGGGGCTGCGGGAAGGTAATGCCCCTGCTAGAGCCTTTCCTTCGCTCCTCTGGACCCAGCCCTTGCCCCAGACCCCCTGTCCGTGTTGGCACTGACGCACTAGTGCAGATTTGCTTTGGTTTGCACTCGAAGGGCTCGCAGAGCAGCGGGCGGCGGGATGGCTATGTTTGTTCCTCGGGTCGTGGCTGCCTCGGGTTTGTTTGTGATGGAGCAGCAGCTCTGTGCCCGGTCAGGCTGCGGAGGCGTATTCCTGGCAAACCCCTGCTGATTAGACCATGTAAACTTATTGTCTCTGGTTCAATTAGCTGCTTCTAGAAAGACTAAATAGCTGTACTGCAGCTGCCTGCACTGGTAGTCGGTTCTGACTTGTTCATAGCTCTCTGAAGGAGGTGTGCTTGCTTCCACGAGGCCTTCAGTTGGAATGCTTGGGCTTTTTTGGTTTGGTTTGTTCCCCCCCCCAAAGGAAATGAAAGACCTGACTGATCTGGCATTTTTTTTATTTCGATGAGCTTTATTACGATGATTTGCTTCTAGTACCGATTGTCATTAAACATGCAAACGTTCATTTGTCTGTGTTAAAAACCCGAAGCTGAAACGCCCATTCGCGTATCGCAAGAAAT
>VZTV01113619.1:2399-16628 GCA_013400875.1 Anhinga rufa | reverse complement strand
GGGGGGGAGCTCGGCCTGAAAATTTGGCTTTTTTTCCTTGAATTCTTTCCGCTGCCCCCCGTACGGTGTTGGGTTGCGATTTCCCTTCCCGGGGCTGCTCGTTTGGACACCGTTTCTTTGCTCTTTAGCGGTGAAAGCCCTCCCCGAGCGGCGCGGGGGCAGCGGCTGGCTGCGGCGGGGGCCTCACGGGCTCCCGAGCGGGCCCGGGGAAGGGCTGGCGGCTCTCGCTGCCCTTCCAGCTGCGGGAGGATCAGCGATCAAAGGGAGCTTTAACCCCTCTGAGCATCTCTTCGCGTCCCTGCAGGCGGCTCGGAAGCAGCGGTGCCACAACCATGCGCGCTTTGAGGGCGAAGCCGACGTTTTTCACGCCTTATATGAGGAAAAGTTCATGACCTGCGGCTCTCCCGGAGGAATGATCAGGGGCCCTGCTAAGGCGGCTCTCCTCGGTCACTGACCGGCACCTGCGACTTTGCCGCTGCGCCGTTGGGAATACAAAGGTAATCCCTTACATGTGGCTTTATGTCCCCAAGATCTAGAGTCGCGGCACAGGAGTGCATCCGCAGGGTACCTGTGCGGGATTTGAAGCTTCTTATTGGTATCTTCAATAACTTTAATCATAAATGGGGCTGTTTGTTTTAGAGCAGCGGGCGAGAAGTCCCATTACTAATTCCTTTTTCTTGTTTTTCACTCTATTTTCCCTTTCACACGTTAACGAAACATCCCTCTGTCACTTGCCATCAGTGTATTTCACTGGTTTTTCTCCCCTTACAGCTGGTTTTAGCCACTAACGCTTTGCTTTTTGACTTTTCAATGCTCTGTTAAGGTGTTTCTTTATTTTATAAAGCTATTAATATTTTTTCAACCAGTAAAAAAGCTTAATTATATTTTACATTGTTTTGTATCCATTGCTCGGGTTTCTAAATCTTATTATAGTAGTATAAAATAGATATCCCGAATTAATCATTCTAATAGGGCTGTGTTAACTCAGTTGATCCTGTAGAGTGGTGTTAACTCCACAGAAAATTTAAATGTCTTCAGAAGACAAAGAAGCTCAGGAGGATGAGCTGCTGGCTTTGGCTAGCATTTACGATGAAGATGAGTTTAAGAGAGCCAAGTCTGCCCAAGGAGGAGAGACAAGAATTTGTCTGGAGTTGCCCCAAAACTTCAAAGTTTTTGTGAGTGGTGAGTTGAGAAGTTTTGTGTTATCCCGAAGTTAGTTTTCACCGAGCTAGTTTTCCAGTACGGGCTTAGACGGCCGCTGCTGCAGCGCACTGACCGGGGGAAGCGTGAGCGACCCTGTGCTGTGCTCCTGGTGGTGTTGGGGTTTGTGGCCGAGTGGGTGGTTTCATCCTTGTACGTATAACCTCTTCAGGGAACTTCAAAATTGGAGATGAGCGGTAGTATTTCTATGGAATAATGAAGTTCTTTTGTTCTATTTTTATTCCTTGAGGATGTGTCTTCCCAGGTTCTCGGTTTGTGCCGGATCTGATGTGTCGCAGTGCTGGTATTTACTGACTTAACCGTATACGTACAACCCCATGAAGTTTTACTGCACTGAGAAGTTTTGTTATTTAGGGTTGAATAAATAACTTTAAACCCAGAAATTTATCAAATGAAAAGAGTTATCTGTCGTAAACAGTTACAATTCATTAGGTTTCATTTTCTCATTCCTCCTCAAACTGTCTTGATTCTCTTTGATTCAGGCAATTCTACAGAAAGCCTCCAGAACAGCGGCTTCGAATACACCGTCTGCTTTCTGCCTCCCCTCGTGCTGAATTTTGAACTCCCACCGGACTACCCGTCAACCTCCCCGCCGGTGTTTACCCTCAGTGGAAAATGGCTCTCCCAAGCCCAGGTTCGCAAAAGACTTTTAACGTTTTAACAGAGCTTTTGCCATCATGAGTAAGTCCGTAAGTAACGGTGCTCTGGGGGATGTTGATGTAGCAGATGAAAGTAAAATTCAGACACAAACGATTACCTTGCTCTTTCAGTCAGCTCTTCTTTTGTTTCCTACGTGTTTTTATTTGGCTGCCTTTCTGAGGAATGAAAGCTTGCACCTGGGAGCGTTATTTTTATATGTATTTTGTGTTTATATACAAACTCCAGAATCTGGAATGCAAATGTGCACTGAGGGGCGGGGACGGGAGGGGAAAACGAGTTGTCAGAACTTACTGAAATCTGGAATTGCTTTTTCCTTTCCAGCTCAGTGCTCTTTGCAAACACTTGGACAACGTATGGGAAGAGAATCGAGGCTGTGTGGTCTTATTTGCCTGGATGCAGTTTCTGAAGGAAGAAACACTGAATTACCTGAATATTTCCTCCCCGTACGAGCTGAAAATGTGCCATCGAGGGAATGGGCAGAGTAGGACACCTTTGGTCCCCCTTGACGCTGAGAAGGATTGTGGAGGTGCAGCAGGCTCCGCAGCAGCTGAAGAAGAAATCATCGATGCAAGAGCCGTGCAGGATGTGGAGTCGTTGTCGAGCCTGATCAGGGAAATCTTGGATTTTGATCAGGCTCAGAGGAGGAAGTGCTTTAACAGTAAGATGTACTTGTGCAATATCTGCTTCTGTGAGAAGCTGGGCAGTGAATGTATGTACTTCACCGAGTGCAGCCACGTGTACTGCAAAGCTTGCCTGAAGGACTACTTTGAAATACAGATCAGGGATGGGCAGGTCCACTGTCTCAACTGTCCAGAACCGAAGTGTTCTTCTGTTGCTACTCCTGGCCAGGTAATAGAAGTGTGCAAGCAGGCATGGTAGAGTTCTGCTAACTTACCAGTAATTACAGAAGACAAGGTGTGGCTTTTCATGGTGAGCATTGTGAATATACCTGGGGACGCTTGTTTTTCGCTCTGAGCCACACAGAGGCATTGGAGTCAAAACGTGGCACGGATTCTGCCCACTCTGTTAGTGCTGGTGCTGGTCAGCGGCCTGAATTAATATCCCATTGCGTTTGGCGCTGCATGCTTTTCATTCAATTAATTATTATTAAAATAGCATTTCTTTTCATGACCTGTTGGAGGATATAAAGTGGATTCATCCCAGCTGTAGGTACTTTTTTGTTGAGTTAGTGTTTTTTTGCTGAAGCTAGCAGGCTCAGAATTTCAGGTGCATGTAATCTTTCTTTGATCTTTGTTTAGGTTAAAGAGCTGGTCGGAGAGCAGCTGTTTGCACGTTATGACCGCCTGCTCCTGCAGTCTAGCTTGGACCTGATGGCGGACGTAGTGTATTGCCCTCGCCCCGGCTGTCAGACACCAGTCATGCAAGAACCAGGTTGCACCATGGGCATATGTTCCCGTTGCAACTATGCCTTTTGTACTCTCTGTAAAATGACTTACCACGGGGTCTCCCCGTGTAAAGTTACGGCGGGTGAGTCGTCATATTTCAGAAACGGATCGAGAAACATTTAAGTCTTGTGGGGGAAAAAAGACCAAAAGTCAGAAATTAAGCCAAGAAACTCATCACCGCGTGAGCCTGCTAAAACATTAGACAGGTTCATTTGGAGTAGGTCTGCTGCTGGCAATTACAAATCATTCCTTTGATGACACTCCACAGCTCAGGAGGTCCCTACACTGCCCATTGCCAAATGCTGAGAGGCCGTAGCAGGGGAAGAGTCATTTTATATGAGCCTTTTCTCGCCCTCTCCTGTGAATCCCACCAGTTTCTGTTGTCAGAGCTGATACTGGCATTGAATGGATGCTTCTCTGTCCGTTTGGCCTCAGAATCCTGTGACAAAGTTACATGTACTGTGTGTTCGGAAAAAATATTTCCATTTTTCAGTTTATTTTACGCTGTAGACTTGTTCTAACTCTATCGACTGGTCTGTTATAATGAAACAGTGTAAAACCATTGAATTTTGAGGTAGAGGGGTTTTAATATTCTCTTTCTTACGTATTCTAACATTTTACTTGCTTTTTAATTAATGAAGTTAGTTGTGAGAATACTTCATGCTGTTATTAGCTGGATTCCTTTATATAATATATTACTAAAGCTGTTTTGGTTTGGCTTGTTTGTTTGTGTTTTGTTTTATTCCCCAGAGAAATTAATGGATTTGCGGAATGAGTATTTAGAAGCGGATGAGGCAACTAAAAGGTTTTTGGAACAACGCTATGGCAAACGAGTGATTCAGAAAGCCCTTGAGGAGATGGAGAGTAAAGAATGGCTAGAAAAGAACTCCAAGGCTTGTCCTTGCTGCGGTACTCATATAGAGGTAAGCGTGGCGGGGAAAGGCTGGAGAATCATAGTGACTCGTAACAGAAACTAACATAAATCGAGTCAGTTCTGTATTTAGGCTGGAACAGATTTATTTGCAGCCTCCACGTTCGCCAGGGAAGGTACATTTCTAGGAGATGGGAAGAGAACTTTCCATTTTGGTCTGTGGTACATAGAAAAGGAGGGGACGTTTCTGGAGCTCAGGGACTTAAGTAAATACAGCGACCGGTATTGCTCAGACCCCGGTACTAAAAAGATCCGGGGTGACTATGGATCCGTATGGATCCCTTTGTTTTCCACGTGCTTCAGGCTTCTGCTGTTTCGGACTACAGCCAGGAAATAAAACTAGCTTCAGCAAAATATTAATTTCCGGTATTATTAGTATTATAGCCAATTTACCATTCTGTGATTCGAGCTCCCAGTTCTTTTGAACAGTGAAACAGCAGCAGAGTTACGACAGAGTCGGGCTAAAACGTGTTTGTTACCGTACATGGTAGCGTACAGAGACGGGCCTGAAGACTGAGATGGGAAGACTCTGTTATTGCTATTTCTTGTTTTCTTCCCCTCAGAAACTAGATGGTTGTAACAAAATGACGTGTACTGGCTGCATGCAGTATTTCTGCTGGCTTTGCATGGGTTCTCTGTCAAGGGTGAACCCGTACAGGCACTTCAACGATCCATCTTCCCCGTGCTTTAATAGGTATGTATTCACATCTGTTTCTTCTAGTGCCGTACTGCTTATTTTTCTCCTTTTTCTTACAGTCTCTCCCAGATTATTCTTACCTTGAAAGTTTAAGACAGTTTCTTCTCTCAAATATTTATGCTTACAAGGACCCAGCACTAACAATAAAAAAAATCAGGAGTGATTTGGGATATGGTTTTGCTTTTTTAAGAACTTTTGTTTTAAAATTCTGGAGAAGTCTTCTGGACCTATTCCTGATGCTCTACTTGCTGCCTCCGACTGAGAGACAGCCTGTAGTAAAATCTTTCCTTGCAGATGCTCAGGTACATGATAGCACAACACAAGGTTTTGGGTAAAAAAAGCTGCTTCTAAAAAGCTGCAAACTTGGCTTCCATCATCGCTGTAGGGGATGTGTCAAGAGGCAAAGGATGCCGCTGCTATCAGGGCAAATGAAAGGGCAGGCAGGTCAGGGAGGCGTAATGACGGCAGCCTCCAAGCTTGTGTGTATTCCCTTGGGTTATGTGCCCATCGCTGTCATATATAGTGCCTGGGTACCAAAGTCAAAGCACCAATAGCTTACTCAATCCTCCACCGTCTATCCTGCTGTAGTAGAGGTGGCTGACAGGATTTGGTTTTCTCTTATTCTTCTTTTTCAGCATTCCCTCTTCTCCCAACAGTAATTTTTTTCACTTCCTACCATTTTCCTTTCTATTTTTCTTCTGGTGTTCTTTTTCCTTTGAGTTGAGCTTAACCTCTACCTATCTTGACTAAGCTCATCTGTTTTATAAAAAAACAAAACCAAACCATTTTCTTCCCTTTTGTTCCCCCCTGCCGCTTATACGTTGTAGTTGTTTGCCCAGCTCTGTCCTGTCCGATGAGACTGCAAGCTGTTTGGAGCAGGGGGCTTGGCTGCCGATTAAGTACTGCCTAAAGACCGGCTAGGAGCGGCAGCATGCCGGGGAGCTTTTAACAGTTTGGATTACTGGTATTTTCAGGGATTTCTTGAGCCATCCTGTTTGTAAGGTGCTGTACAACCTTCTGGTATAACGTGCTGTAGAAGTGCGCCTGGAGTAGCTGATATTTTGACTTTGATGGTTGCAGCATGAGTGTTTTATGATGCTGACAAAAACTGAAACTTCCTGCTTTTGTATTTTTGGTCACATTTAGATTGATTTTCTTTTTTTGCACGTATTTTCCTGTTTTTTGCGTCCTGATGTAAATGATTGGCTGTCTTGCAGATTGTTTCAAGCCATGCATATCGACGGTGAGTTCTGGGAAGCTGAAGATGAAGACTAGTATCTTTCTCTAGCAACAAAAGCTGAACAAACCAGAGACAGATGCTTTCCATTTTTGTGTCAAGTTTGTTTGCTTTTCACTTCCGTTACGTGATAGAAGAATGATAACTACCTTGCACTGCAGGATACTCACACTTCAGAGGCCATTGCCAAAACCAAAGGAGACCATTTTACCCGTCCTGTGATCAGGATCACCACTGAAGGCCCTAATAATCATATCAATTGTTAGAAACAAATACAACCAGTCAGAAGTGGGAAATTACTGGAAAAATACGTACCAAGAGGTGCCCCTTTTTCAAAAGCAAACAAAACTGAAGCCCCACATCATAGAAGTATTTGGGGGTTTCCTTTAGGGAGACTGACCTTTTGAGGATCTTGGCTCGTATCCATTGTGGGTTGTAGGGCAGTGTTGTTACAGCTGTAGTGCTCTTTCTGGAGCTGTTTAGTGATGCTTCTTGGACAGGGTAAGTTTTCTGATACAGTACAGAAAATTTCTTCTGTATTCAGCAGCTGAGCCTGTTGTCTATAGCATCTCCTGACCTGTTTCTCTGAAAAGCAGCTCATTGCTCTGTCACTGATACTTTCTAATGATGTTAAAGTTGATTATCCGTAACCCCCTCCTTACTGGCTGTAATGCCCAGGTCTTTGCGTTACTGGATGCTGTGGCAGAAAATGACCAAGAACCATTTCCAGAAATCTGAATCGGTTTGATGGCTCATGGCACTGTTGCTGTTGTATTCGCTCACACTGGCCCTCCTTATTTTGGTGGTGGTGGGTGCTGAGGCAATGAGCTGAGTGTGCGGCCAGTGAGAGGGTGAAAAGTATCGGTCAGATATTGAAACCCATTTTTATGGATACATAGTTGAGAGGAACTTGAATTCTTCAAGATACTGAAAATTACCTTGTCAGACAATTTTTTTTAAACTAACTGTTCGTAAAAGAAATTTGATTAGTTGATCATTTTACTTCCAGACTAGATCCCTTATTTCCATTTTTCTTGCTCTTCAAATTACTTCAAACCCCCAATTGTTTCCCCTAAAAGCTCAGGAAGTACTTTTGTGAGCATGAAAGTAATTACTGGAGGGAACCACTACTTTTTAAGAAGTTTTTCCACTTGCAGAATGGTCTAAAAAATCATTTTGAAATTAAAACTGCATGTGGTGTGTTCAAAACAAGTAGCAGGGTCTGGATGGATAGCTCAGGAGCTGGAAGACTCCAGAAAATCAAGGTGAACACCTTTCACTCAGTTTTGACTGGTAGTAAGTAAATTCATACTTGGATATCTGGCCCAAGTGAGTGCTGATTTAGTTCCATTTGCAGAGGATGAAAGTCTGTACTATTAGAATTGGCAGTGATTAAAAAGATGAGATGCTAAGAGCAGATCTCTTGTCTTGGTTTAGGCTATCGGAGAGCGTGTAGGGAAAGTTTACGTTGTGTATGGTTTAAATTGTATTTCCTGCACCTTTCACATGCACTAAATTCACTTTAAGACAGTAAACATAGTCGTCTCCCTGTTTGTCTTCATTATGGCATGTGTACGGCAGCACAGGTCAGCGTGTGGGACAGAGGTCTGCTCCGCGCCTGGGTGGTGATGGCCTGCATGCCGCGGCGCTTGCTTGCGGCGGCATCCATATGGTGACATAGACCAGACCTGGGCTCGCGCAAAGCTCCCGGGTGAAGTTGGCACAGGATCTGTTCCGCTGGTAAAAGTTTGGAGGTGTGTGTATGCAAAGTGCCCTCACACCCAGAGGGCCCTGCCTTTCCCTGGGAGATGCAAGCCCCTGACTGACTGACAGCCCCTGGCTGTCGGCTCTGCTGTGGGAACGCTGTGTTGGACGGAGCCAGCTTTTCGCTGCAACCCCCACAGTAGTTTCCGCTCTGGCCACAATTTTTAACTCTACAGGCTGAGTCCAAAAGCTGCCCACTTTTGGAGCGGGCTTTCCTCCCACTAAGCTGTGTACGTGAGCAGTCGGGGAATGTTTGTGACGAGGAGCATGTGCTTAAACCCCGTTTTCCTGCCTGGATGGAGGAGATGGGTGCTGGGTCTCTGGGCAGGACAGAGGTGGGCTGAGGGCAGGTCCTGGATGCCAAAGGGTATGTTAGGATGAGAAGCTGTGGCTGGGGATCTCTGCCAGAGCTACCACAGCCTAAGGGTGTGGTGAAGTATTTGAAGATGTTGCAATGAACTACCTCTGCTTTCAAGAACTTTGTGTGGAGAGAGGAGGAACAGCGATGGCAGTCCCCACTGTGTCTGTGAATGCTGGGGACCCCTGGGCTGGAGCTCCCGCATTCTGCAGCGAGGCAGAGGAGGACAGACCCTCTGAGGAGAGGACAGGCAGGCAACTGCACTTGTAGGGCTGGCAGGGCTTGTAGGACTTGTTAGCTGGTGTTGCAAAGGTGGGACAGCTAAAACCAGAACCTGTCTTCACCGACAGAGCAAGGCAGGCAACTCTGGTAACGTGGCACAGAGTTTTTTCCTCAGCGTGTACTTTTTCCTCTTACAGCCCTCCTCGCTTTCTGTGTGCATGCAAAGCGAGCGTTAGATTTGCAGACATTTCGTGGTAAAGAGTGGAGAGCTGCGAGCTCCTTTTTCCTTTAAAGATCCCCACCTTTTTAATGAAATTACTGCTGCCTGGCAGGACACGCTGTAGCAGGTGTTTGGTGGAGACCTGCCAGCAAACGCTGGCAAGGCAGGGGGCTCTGGAAGTGGGGAGCAGCAGTAGCTGTTTCTACCAAACTGCTTTCAGTACAGCTTTGGTTCTAGGTGATTGAGAAATCTTGTGCAAAATAACAGGTCTTTCTCATGCTTTGAAGGTTGTGGTGTTGCTGTTCAAAGATGGTGTTACGAGTCCCGTTCAGCCACAGAACCTGTTCCTGTTTCACTAGCACACCGAGCGTGAGCTGCAGATAGAGTCGATGTGACCGGTCAGAAAAAATTAAGACCTTTACTGTAGAAAGTTACGTTACAGATCAACAGCTTAGAAAATTTCTGCATAAAGATAACAAACGCTCCCCACTTTGTCTTGCACCTCACTTGATAGCATGTGATAGGAAACCCAGGAATCAAGTTTCAGAAGCGGTGGGATCTTGCCAGTACAGGCTGTTTCCACCTCTGTGGGGCTTCTGCAATTAAACACGGGCTGAGGGAACAGGGTGCTTCCTTTGAGACTTGTTTGGCATCTCCTCGTTGCAGTGTGAAGCACGGGAAGGAGGGAGAGAGAACGTACTGCTTCAGGCTCTGCCCGACGTGGTAGCAGAGTGCTGAGCAGTGAGAGAAGTCATTTATGCTTAATCTGAACAAATCTATCCTCCTGTAGTACATCGTAAAGCCTGAAAACGAACATGTAAGGCTTCTTGTGTGAACAAATAAAACTGTATAGATGCATAAACTAACGCCTTAACTGCATTAATGGTACTGCAGCATGAATACAGCACTGATGAACGCTGTCTGTAGCCTCCCTTTTGCCAAAATGGTCTCAAGTCCAACATCTGGCTCAAAGTGGGGTTCATCCAGGGCTTTATCTAGTCAGGTCTTGAAAACCTCTTAAGGACAGAGACTGCGCAACCTCTCTGCGGAACCTGCCCCACTGCTTGAGTGTCCTCATGGATCAGGTTTTTTCCTTACATCCAGTCTGAGCATCTGAACTCAAGCCCCGTTGTCTGTTCTCATCTTCCCCCTGCGCACTGCCCAGGAGAGCCTGGCTTCATTGTCCTGATGGCCTCCTCGAAGCTGTGAAGCACGCTGCTATTAGGTCATGCTGAAGCCTTCCCTTCTGCAGGCTGAACAAGCTCAGTTCTCATTTTAAATGCCTATAATGTAAGAGTGTATTAACGGAGGGGGGGGTGACACAAAAAGATACTTGTAATTGCAAGGAATACATCCCGAGGGGATTACCCGTTCGGTTTCTACGACATTGTACTTTCCCATATCTTCGCATTTGGGGCCCTCAGTCCACATGATTACAGTTGCTTCATAGATTGAACAACTGATTCTCCACTGACTTTACCTTCAGATAACAAGCTTGTGGCAGAAGTTTGTGGAACACGCTATACTGGATCCTAATACTGAGTCCTCGTTTGGTTAATTAAGGCAGGTGTTGCTTATGTCTTTTTAATGGAGAGAAGCAAGCACATAATCATTTTGCTAATTTAAGAACAAATATGAGTTTCTGCAGCAATTCACTTTCTTCACAGCTGGTTTGCAATAGAAAAGCTGGTTCAGCATTACTCTGAGCAGCGAGAGATTAATCGCTGTATGGCTTCTTAGACTGGCTTCTTTCTGCTCCCGGCTCCTTCATGCTGTATAAGGGTTCCACAAGCTTGTTGTGAACCAGCATTAAACCTAATGTAGCAAGTAAAAAGATGACTTAAGTAGACATAATAAGCAAAATTCTCATTCATTGGATGCTAATGAAGTTAAGCATTACTAGAGTCCTTTTTCCTTTGCTCCTGTGCCCGCACAGTTAAGCTTATGCTTTCATTACGGCTGTACGCCTCAGCTGTTACATTTAAGGAATGTACTCCTTTGGGAGTTGATTAAACAGAAACATTCAATGCAAAGCATGGCTTTTACCACTTAAAAACTAAGTACAACAGCTGCTTGGTCTGGTCAAACACTCACCTTTAAAGTATTTCACAGTCTTAACTCGGAGCTCCAGCGTGGCATCCTCATCGCACACAAACACAGTGTTGGGGTGTTGCTGGAAAGCAGATACTGTCCACATGTGGTTGACGCCTTCCTCGATGGCTTTGTACAAAGCAAAGGCTTTGTGGGCTCCTGTGATAAGAATCATCACCTGGACTCCGAGACACAGAGGATGGCAGTTAGGGTCTAGAAGAGGCATTCAGAGACAGCATGCCCACACCCTGCTGATCTGAGAGCGCTGCCCTGGTCCCTAATGGCGGGGGGTATCTCCGTCATCCTCCACAGAGGCACTTCACTGTATTGCGATTCTGTTTGCTCTGGCTGCGTTTTATTTGTCAATTAAATCATAACCTGGTGGGTCATTTTAATGATTTGGACCCTTTGTGCTCCTGTTAGGCACCAATACACTGAGACTTAACAAGTATATATCAAGGTATAGCCTCAACTAAAAGCTATCCTGTACAGTTTTCATGACCTGCTGGTGTAACACCAAGTCAACCAGTGATTCTTGCAGTTATTTCCCCAGATGAGGTTCTTAACCAAAGACATCCTCCCAAACCTTTCCAGCTCCCTGTGGATAACAACTGTACCGCAGGGTTACACAAACATAAGCGTTAGTAGAGCAAAAATGGAAGACAGAGCAAGAGCCTTTCCAGAGTGTCACGGGATGCGAGAGAACAGGAGGGTCAGGGATTCAGCTGCCTGCGGCAGGAAAAGCATAAGCTGGCCTGTGCCAGCAGGGTGCATTGCTGCTCCAAGGCGGGGTAGCCATTAACTCCGGGAAGCCCTGCTCAAGAGCTGCTGTGTGAAGTCACCGCTTTTCTCCTAACCTCTCTGGCATCCATGACGGTGCCTACGCCGACCGTCAAAGCCATTGTGGGGACTTTGGAAAGGTCACCATCAAAGAACCGGGCGTTAGCCAGTATAGTGTCCATAGCCAAGGTCTTCACTCGCGTCCTGGATACCAGACTTGATCCAGGCTCGTTGAAGGCGATGTGACCGTCTGGGCCAATACCTGTGGCAGAGACAGTTTGAGAAGTAGGTCAGTGGCTGTAATGGTTATCGTAGGAAGCAGAGCCAGCAGCGCTCCTATCAGAAGGACACTCAATGCTTCAGGAATAGATACAGATCTGAGAAAAACACCTGCAATTTTTCTGCTCAAGCTCAAATTCACTTCTGGTAGGACTGATAGCAAAAGCCCCCTCTGAAGCCAACAAAGACTCTTCCCTAATTGTGCTGGGACAAGATGACAAGCAGATGGCAGAATCTTAAGGCAAACTGACGGGAAATGCTTGTGTTGAGCTCCCGTTGGCTCTGACTACTCCTAGCAGGCTCCTGTTAGCACTGGCAATCGTAATTCATTTTGTATTTGGTACAGTTCTAGCCCTGTAGAGGCTAGGCTCTCAGAACACGTGCTAGACTAGCAGTCCTGCCTGTTTCTCCTGCTAATCTTTTCCTGAACAATTCACTTACTGGACTGAAATACTTAAAATTGGGGCACAGTACATTGGAGGACAAGGCTGCCAGCACACGAGCACCCGGGGTGATGGTGTATGGGTTGGCTTTCACTGCAAATCCACTGAACTGCACTGAAAATTAACCCTCCTAATAATAAATAAAATAGCTGGTGGAGAAAAGGCAGCGCTTTCTGCCAGTGTTTAGAGACCGCTCATCCTTCGGCTTTTCACCTCCAACAAAGAGTTCAATTCCTCCAGCTGCTTTGATCTTATCCTCAAATGCATCACACTCTGCCTGTAGATCAGGTGCGTTTCCATCCAAAATGTGAACGTTTTCTGCCGAGATGTCAATATGCTTAAAGAAGTTATTCCACATGAAGGAATGGTAACTTTCCGGGTGATCCCTTGGGAGACCTGGTAACAGAGCACACGCGGGACTGAGACCAACTGAAAGGACATGACGTGTAACAAAAACCACCTATACACCCTTGCAGTGGCTTTGGTAACAGAGTGCTGCTTTCTCTGTCTGTCATTGCTGACTCCCTCAACTTTCACAAGTTGTTTTTATTTCCCTAAATAGCAAAATTACATCAATCACAATAGCTCCTATAAGACACGTGCTCATACTAACGTGCAATGGCTGTTCTAGAAAAGCAGCCATGCACCGTGCCTCATCTGTTCCTACCTTTTCAGCATTCCTACCAGTTGGTAGTAGCAAGAACGAGTGAAAAACTGTGCAGAAGCCTGGAAAGTAATTTCCTGCATAATTTTTTCCCCCTTGAACACTATAAACCCACACTGGACTGCCTACTTCCTAATGCTGCTTGACTAGGATTGTCCACAGAAAAACTCCTTGGCCAGAGTAACGTTAGCATTAGCAAATATTTAGCCTGTATGTTTTTCACCTTTGGAGCTTTAGGCTTGCCCACTGATCTCTCTGTACTCTTTATTCTAAAGAGGCTATTTTATCACAGCTTCGTAAATGAAACAGTCCTCTGCTGCCTTAGCAGGAGCGCACGCCGGTTATGGAGGGGCACTTGGACAGCTAACACATCCGTCATTATAAGGGACCTGGAGCTGAAGCAACCTTTATAATCCCAGAGCAAAGGTGGTAGTTAATATTGCATGCTACCTCAGGCTGCAACGATCAGATAGATCCTTAGCTGATCAACACCTAAGTTCAGGTAAAACAGCGGTGTCTAGTGCGTACAGCACCAGGCAACACCTGATACTCTTGAATATTTCTTCAATACATGTTAAAATCGTACCGTTGACCCCCTTGGCCCACGCAGATGTCATCCTCCCTACCGCAAGTCCTTCGCAGGTGGGATTTTCCGCACCCGCCGGGCGCTAACGGGACCGTCGGGCTGCGGCACCTCAGCCCCCGGACACTTGCGCGGCGCGGAGAGAAACGCCTAGCACACCGCAAAGCGGGGAACGAAAGGCAAATACTTTTTCCGCCAGCGGGCACTCACCCACGTACTCGTCCATGTTGAAGGTCTTCACGTACTGGAAGGAGAGGTCCCCGTTGCGGCAGTACTCCACCAGCTTGCGGTAACAGCCCAGCGGCGTGCTGCCTGCGGGGGAGCCGCCGCCTCAGCCCCGGGGCCGGCCCGCGGCCCCCTCCCGCCCCCGGCACCCACCTGTGGGCAGCCCCAGCGTGAAGAAGCGCCCGGGGCCGGGCCCGAAGTGGACGATGCGGTTGCGGATGTACTTGGCGGCCCACTCGCTGGCCTGCGCGTACGTCTCCAGGATGACCAGCTTCATGGCGGCGCCGGGCGCCGCCTTGTCAGGGCGGGAACCGCGCTGACCAGCGCCGCTACGCCGCCATCTTACCGCCGCCGTCCCGCTCGCTCCTCACCCACCTACCTGCCTCTCCTCCGCCCGCCGCCGCCGCCCGGGGATCCCCTCAGCGGGCGGGACCGAGGCGACAGCACC
>VZTV01113618.1:0-29354 GCA_013400875.1 Anhinga rufa | reverse complement strand
TAGAGCCGTGTCCCCAAACATTACCACTTCTATTACAAACACCAAGTCTACCCTAGCAGCTGAACCCACTGAGCTTGTGCAGGACAGCGACACTATTGTTCAAAGTGCAAATTTCATCAACTAAGTTCTTCTTCTGTTTTGCTCTCATATCAGATGAGGATGGTAATTAACCAAGAAAATTGCCACCTAACCTTCACTGCTGAGCTTCCAGCTGTGCTGCCCTGTGTTGTATTATCAGCAGCCGTTTGAATGCTGCAGAGCAATGAAGACAGAGTCAACAAGAGCAAGATCTAGAAAGAGAAATTACTTCAGAGGCAGTCTTATGGAAGACCTGAGAGCTGACAGTTGCCTCTCAAATGTATTTTAGGCCTAGGACAAGGCTTTTGGGAAGTCTGATCTGATAGCTATTGGAGGATTTTATTTAAATGTGATATATAACAGTAAAAGAGAAAGAAGTAAAGGAGTTGCTCTTAATGTTCTGGTAGTCCTGGATCTGCAAAAGCCAGATCCTGACAAGCCATGCTGTTGAACAGCATAATATTCAACATGGGCTTGTGGAGGAATCTACCCTTGAATGACAGCAGATAGCTGTTATGAACGGGATGGGCATCTCTTTGCAAAAATACATTGCGACACACACAGTGTATTTATAACCATTTGTGAGGCTGATGTCTCTTTTTCTGCTGAACAGTAGGAGGTGCCCTTTCTCATCAGTCCTAATAATTTTAGCCTTTTCATGAATTGCTACAACTTTCTGGGGAAAGGTACTAACCTTATCACCTTTGCTGTGCTTGAGCTGGGGATATTCTTCTTACTGTTGAAGTGACCTGTGTGTGAATTTGGGAGAGATGGCTGTTTCTGTACACCAAATGACTGTGCTTAGTCTAAAAGAAGTTCCTATCATATATAATGAAAGAACTACTAAACTTGTTCTCCATCAGCTATGAGATGAGATTAATCATTTATACCTTAATGTTTGCAATGGGATATGTTGAATTCAGGCTGACATTAGTTTTCTGATGGACTCTAGCTGGCAATAATAGTAACACACACTGCATTTGTGAACTTCTGCTCATCAGCCATAGCAGCAGGGTATGAATTGCTATGAATGATGGTAGGCATTCATAGGGAATAGTTGTTGATAAACGGGTATAGATATGTTGCTATAGATATCTATCATTGAAAAAAAAAAGTTGCAGAGGAAAGAGTTGCATTATTTGGGTTTGAGCTTCTCTTTTGGTAGCTATCATATGCACTTCTGTTCAGCTCACACAAAGATTAGCGGTCACTCAGATTGCCCAAGGGAGCCAAGACCCAATATATAGGTATTTATTATGTGGGAAGATCCTAGCCCTGCTTGCCGCCATGGCAGGCTCCGAACAGGACACAGGTATTGGCTGACAAGTAAGTAGGCACGAGGAAAGTTTCCCTGTCATCTTGCATGGATGTGGATGCCTGTAAAAGTTTCTGTCATCAAGGTAGCACGGATATTGCATTTGCAGGTTAAATATAGAAGACTAGTAAGGTCAAAGCTTCGAGCCTTGTGATTTGTGTCACTGTTTTCTTTTACCAGGAAAATGGTAACAAAGCTCAGCATGAAGTGTAACCATGACTCCATCCCAGAGAGGAAAGACAGAGATGAAGCTGAAAACTTGGTTAGAAGAAAGGTGACAGTGGGTGATGAATGCCAGTGGACCCATAATCCATACAGTGAGAAAGATTGAATAATAGCTGGGAGAAATATAGAAAGCAGAAGCAGAACAAGGAAAAGCAGGTTTCTCAGTTTCTCTCCACTGCAGCTCTAGTTTTGTTAAGGTGTAACTGAGCAGGGAAGGCTGCAAACCAGATATAAAAGACACCAACAGATCTAATGCTCTCAAATACCACATCTTCTGAGGACAAAGGCCTGCCCTGTCAGAAGCAAAGACTGCATGGGTTTATGACTTCTATCCATAAGTATATTCCCAAGAAAAATCAAGAGAGAAATCCTGCTATCTTTGTCCAATTTTTCCTTCCCTGGGGGAGAAACAGATGCAGGGGATAAGGCATCTATATTAGAACATCTTAGACATAACTGTTGTCTCAAAAGATCATTATTTCTCTCTCCAGCAGCAAAACATTGCTGGAGGCAGGAGTGATACGGGGGAGTTTTAATTGTTGGTACCAACACAGTGCACATCAATCTTGACAAATAATGTTTGCTTGACCGATCGATATATGATAAACCTACTTGCCAGCATTGCTGAGCATACAGAGGTCTGCTTTGACCAAGCAAAGATTTTAAGATGGACATCATTTGCCAAGGATGTGCAGCTGGAATCAGATCACTTTGGGGCCTCAGCAATAGCTGCTTTGCATAATTTCATGTAGGTACAGAGATATTACTAGTTTAGCGTAGAAATACTTTGAGCTTGCTCACACAAATTTGTAGTTTCAGGCCTGTTTGTGTAGGGGCAAATGCAAATGAGCATACTTTACATCATGAATCTAAACACCACTTGGCATTTGTGCTCATGACTGAGTCATCAGCAGTGACTTCACTAAGACAGCAACTAGAGGGGTGCACGCATTGGATATAAACAGTCTTTCCCCTAGTATCTCCCTGGTATATGCTAAAAATATCATAAACTATATGCTAAAAATATCATAAACTAGTAAGACAGTTGTCAGTATCTAAAGACATGATTAGGGATATGGTTTAGTACTACATACACTGAAAACATGCTTTGGAAGTTAGCAGCATTCTGGGGACAGCCTTTTCTATTCTTATCTCTAATAATCATGACTTTAGAGTAATAATCTGTAAAGGTGAAATATGTCCATTTCAGATGGTGGATAGATATTCGTCCATCACTATTTTTATTCTTCTTTTGAGACAGCACCACTAGTGTTCATTGCAGTTATAAATTACTAAGAGCACATCAAGCTATTTTTATAGGACACATGCTAACAGAAGAGATATGCTCTATTGCGTGTATGAACATATTTTATTATTCCTGCAATACAACATTTTGGCTGATATTGATTGTTCTGTACCACTCGAAGCACTCAGTACAGCAACACTACTCCCTTATTTTACATGCATGTATTTGGAGGTTCTTTTTCCACATGATAGTTCCCTTATGAATAACAACAAGATTTTTCTAACCCTCTACCACCATCATTTTTGTCTTAAAGAAGCACAAAATCAATGCTGTAGATACAGCACAAAGTTTGACATTATAGCAAAGTCTTTTTACTGACACTCAGTCATAAGCAGCAGTTTTCTTGATCCTGAACTATTACCACCTACCTTATCTTTCAATCACATTGTCTTCCCCAGACTCACAAATAAGTTACATCACACACAATGAAAGAAACACATCCTACTTCTCCTCTAAATTCATCATATCTAGACCTTCCTTATATTCTCGGTCCTTGGAGAGAGGGCAAATCATCAGCCTCAGATTATGTTAACCCTCCTTTAGTAACTACCTCAGGTGGGGGAGGACATTTATCAGCCCCCAAGCAGTCATAGGAATTGATTTCTGACCATTTTGAGCCAGCAATGTGCTCTTGGGGCCAAGAAGGCCAATGGTATCCTGGGCTGTGTTAAAAGGAGTGTGGCCAGCAGGTTGAGGGAGGTCATCCTCCCCCTCAACTTCACCCTAGTGAGGCCACATCTAGAGTACTGTGTCCAGTTGTGGGCTCTCCAGTTCAAGAAAGACANGCAGTGGCACAGGCTGCCCAGAGAGGTTGTGGAGTCCCCTTCCCTGGAGGCTGGACATGGTCCTGTGCCCCCTGCTCTAGGTGTGCCTGCTCACGCAGGGGGATTGGATGAGACGATCTCTGGAGGTCCCTTCCAACCCTTACCATTCTGTGATTCTGTGATAACATGAACAATACTGCTGCTGTTGGAGGAATTTTGTTAATGCAGCTGTTAGGGTTTGTTTTTCTTTTTTCCCATCATGAGCACTTTTTTTTTTTTTTTGATTTGGCCAAAATAGGTTCCCGTAACAAGAAACCCCTTGTTCCAAATCAGTAGAGCAATGAGTTTTGGCCTGCCACAGCACCAGGTGGCTTTTCTGACACTGCAGGGTTAGTTGTCAACAGGAGATTAACCTATTTCACTGGAGAAAGCGGAATCAGCTTTCCATGAAGTACTTATATTTCTGACCAAAAAAGGACATATAATGATAAAATTTGGGTAGGGAGCCAACTGGTGATACTGTTGTCCCAACATCCATTAGCTTTAATTACTGGAGTGATTGATGTACTTGACAACACAGATGGAACACGCAGAGTGTCAGCCAAGTTTTCTGTCATCCACAAGGCTATGGCAGAACTTTTGCTCTGCCTGTCTCTCTTCCGCTGTCTTTTCCTCTTTCTAAAACCACTCAGATTTACATGTGAGTTCAGCATTAAATGCACTGAAGGACAGCTCAGTGGCATGACTGAATAAATAATGCTGATGCATCATTTCAGTACAAATGCGCCAACACATATAATCAGTGAGTTGATACCTGACTTCTTCAGCCTGTGTCCCAGCAGCCTGCCTCACATGGATAATATAATTTCACTGCGTTCCTAGGATTTATGTAAGGGTCATGTGTACAAGAATGGGAGAAGACAGTCCCGTTCCTCAGTCCTCGCTCTGAGCAGATCAGATAGAAACCAGCTCCACTGGGCCCTGGCAAAGACGCCCTTTTGGTCATGGGGCTTCTTTATCGGCTGAAATAAAACTGGTTGTTTATTCCAGAACAGTTTAGGTGTAAACATAGTGATGATGTTACCTCTTTATTCTCACACACCAATAAATATTACATTTTCTGTGGGTGTTTCCACGTTGCCTTCACACTGGGGTCATAATGCGAGTGACAGAGCTGTTTCCACTAAATAGTGCTTCAGCTGTAAATACATACAAATTGATTAAAGAGAAGCAATTCTAACCTTACTTTGAACAAGTGAGATAGAAATATGGGCTGGCTGATTCCATGTTTGTGGGGAAGATTGCAGCAAGGCAGTGTAAAGGGAGATTGGATGGACACCAAGAGATCTGAGGATTTCTAGAGAAAAGTGAAGGAAAGGAGGGGAGCCTGTTGCTTAAAGAGAGGTTGGAGAGTCAGGAGGACTTAACTGAGCACAGAGAGGACAGGATTCAGATAGAAAAGTGGGATATGTGTCTAACAGAGAGAACAGGTCACAGGGAATGACAGTAGAGCACCAGTCCTGAGCCTGGAGAAGACAACCAGAGAAGTTGTGGTAGCTGTTTTGGGGGAAAACATGCTGGGAGAGAGCAGCTCTAGGTAATGCCAACAGCATAGTCCTGCATGTGAAAGGGAGAGTTGGTGGGGGCCAGAGCAGACATTTTTATAATGAGAGGAACTAAAGAATTAGAAAATAAAGCCAATGTAATGAGGAGGAAGATCCCTTGGGATGCAATCATAAGGATGTCTGGAGGCTATCAGAAGCTGAAGCAGACAAGAAACTTCTATGTCTGTGAAAAGGGCAAGTGGAAGCTGAGGATGAAGAGGACAGAAGTTGAGAGGGTGATAAAAGTAATTCTGCTTCTTAAATATGTTCTCCTTGGACGGTATGGGCAGGACCCCGTGCAGAAAGAAGTAGAAGCAACAAGGCAGCATGTAAATTGTCTGGTTGGGGGAGCTTATTTAAAAGCAGTGTTGTTTAACATTGTTAGAGAAAAGAACTGAAGGAAAACTTCCATCCTGGTTGCTTTTCAGTGACAGGTCAGAAAGATCAGAGAAACTAGGGCTGAGGTTTGAAAGGTCTGAAAGCAGACGACAACTCATCAAAGCTAATGGACCAGAAAACATGAAAGGGCCAAGTGTCAACATGAGAGGGAATGGACTGCTGCTGACAGAGATCAGATGATGGCTGAAGAGGGAGAAACTGGCTATTAAAAAAAAAAATCAGAGAGAGTACTGCTTGATAAAAACAGTTATAGGAAAGACACCAGTGATAAGAAGAGAAGAATGAACCGAGGCTGAAATTTGAAGAGAGATATGAAAGCAAAGAAATATGCACTTAAGGGTTGGATGTATCATCATTGTAGGAGTAGAAGTGGTTGAGTGGGGAAGACTGCAGGACAGATAGAATTAGCAAGACTTTAAAGAAGGTTGATAGGTAGAATAGGATGTAACAGCAGAATGAATGGAAAGAGAAGCGGCAGATGCAATCTGCTCAAAAGCTGGCAGAGAGGTTGGAAAGGAAAGAAGATACGGAAAAGAGGAGCCTGATAGATCAAACACTGATGGGTAAAATTGGAGAATATGAAAGAAAGCAAGAAGGGACAAACAGAGTTTAAAATAACTGAAGTGGTGGGATAAGCCAGTATTACAGGCTGTCTTCCCAGAGTTTGCAGTAGCTTCCTTGCACAGGACCACCTCATGCAGATATTCAAGTCAGCCCTTTATTTCTGTGATGGCAGGCCACATGTTGCAGTGTTTTCTTGTTACATATTCACTTTTATAGATGAGCATGACAATATTTGTACTAACATACTGCAGCTGATTGCAGGAAAAAAATAATCTTGTGACATGTCAATCACCAGGCGGCATTTGGAATAGAAAAACAAACCAAAAAAATCCATTGTTTAATGCATATTCAAGGATGATTTCATAGAAATACAGTTGGAACAAATAATGTTCTGTGGGAAAACGTGTGTGTGTATTTGTCCAGTAGCTTGGGATTTAGGAGCTCTAAGGATGAGTGGTGAAACTGTCGACACTTCTGTGACTATATAACAAGATTCACATTTGTCTAAGTTGTATATGGATTGGAGTTTGGACTGAAGGAATATAAATGCCTTTAGAAGCCTTCATATGCCAAATCCATCAAATGAGTTTGGCTGGAAAACCAGTATGCCTGAGAAACATCTTCATAAATCCATTGAGGAAGGATATCTGTGCCAGTAGCACTCTTGATTTAAGTGAAGAGTGAGCATCATATTAGCTGGACTCTTCCTACTGGAAGAGGCTTTGAAGGTTTCTTCATTATTTGCTTTTGTACTTTCAGATATACTGCTTTCAGTTTTTTCTTTGCTCTGTTGTATGATTTATGATACACCCTTCCCTGAGCCCTTTAATGTGCTTTGTCTAATCTTGTATCTTTTACACTATAGTCACCCAGGATTATCCACCAAAGAACACATGCCCGGTACTTAAAAGCAACACATGCACCGTGAGGCAGGACTCGTGTGGAAGCACGCTACTCTGGGTTGTAGTTCAGGCAGCTCCAAAGCTCCACATGTTCTGGGATCTGCATTTTGCAGTTCAAATTAGTTGACATCTTTGCCCGAGCTTTGGTTGTGCGCAGAAGAGTCATGGTACACCTTGCCACAAAAACAGACTGCAAAGATACTTCTAGAAAATGAAAAATAAATTCCTAGTAAACTCTGGACAAAAAGAAACAAGAATTAAAGGTTCTTATTTAAGTTCTGCACTGGAGAAAACAGAGCTGGTAGACTGTACAGATAAAAGTCAAATGTGTTTTAAAATGAAAATAATTTCTAGTGAAAGTACTCTTTTTTCTTCTTTTCCCCTCTATGGCACTGTAGTCATTCTCAAAGACAGGCCATTAATCCTACTTACAGTGAGTGATGGTCATTTCAGTTGCAAGAGTGAGGTCATTGATTTATGGAGGTTATAGCTGTATTCGGGAGCATGAGACGAAGGAAGAGAGTTGACTGAGATTTTTGTATAGTGTGAGCATATTGGTTTTCCTTTAAACAGGGTTTTCAAAATTCTGTTCCTAACAGTCTTTGCAGCAGCCATTTGTTCTAACTGAGAAGCAGAACTGATATTGAATGGGAGACAGAAAAAAGAGTGGAGGAGGAATCAAATCATAGAATGTCCTGAGTTGGAAGGGACCCACAAGGATCATCAAGTCCAACTCCTGTCCCTGCACAGGACAACCCCAAAATTCGCACCATGTGTCTGAGGGCCTTGTCCAAGTGCTTCCTGAATATTGTCAGGCTTGGTGCCTTGAATACCGTAATTTATAGTATGACAAGGGTTAGCAGTACTTCCAAGATAACAGAATAATCTGGTTTCTGTTAATGAATACAGGAATTTGTGGAAAATATTTTTATATAAAGACTACCAGCAATATTCCTCATTGTTTATTTAAACCTAAACCCCCATTTGAGACAGAGCTAAAAGATGCGTAACTAATAACAGTTTTTTAAAGTACATGACCAAGCTTTTATTAGGAAGGCTGGTATTCTGTGCTGCTCTGAGGGAATCTAGAGGAACTATGGACAACCTCTTTGCTGATGTGGCATAACACTAACAACAAAAGACACAGCAAACCATCATTTACAGTGTAAGCCTGATACAGTCTTTGGAATACATAGATTTAAGAAGTGCTTCATTTCTTCTTTCTTTTAAAAAAATGTGTGCAATGGAGTAAGTGTTTCTCATAGTCCTCCATTAGTCCATCCATAGTCATCTCATAGTCCATCCATAGTACCTCAAACCACCACTATACCTTCGGATCCATACAGGACTTTAGAAGGTCCAGTTCAGCTCCTGTTGTCATAGAAAGCATTTCTTCATGCTCATCCAGCCCCAAATCCTGTTTGAGAGGACTTTGGTCTTACTCTACTTGATGGAGAGTTTGTTTGCTGTGATTTCATTAGCACATAGCCATAGAAAACATCAACACTGGAAGCCGGTAACTTCAGGCAGTGGGTTTCAGGAGCAAAAGACACTGCAAAAGCATCTCAAGAGATTAGAATCATAGAATGTCCTAAGTTGGAAGGGACACACAAGGATCATCGAGCCCAGCTCCTGACCCTGCACAGACCAACCCCAAATTCACACCGTATCTCTGAGAGTGTTGTCCAAGCGCTTCCTGAATGTCGCCAGGCTTGGTGCCGTGACTGCCTCCCTGGGGAGCCTGTTCCAGTGCTCCACCACCCTCTGGCTGAAGAACCTTTTCCTAACAGCCAACCTAAACCTCCGCTGGCACATCTCCCTGCCATTCCCTCGGGTCCTGTCACTGGTCACCAGAGAGAAGAGATCAGCGCCTGCCCCTCCTCCTCCCCCTGTGAGGAAGCTGCAGATTGCAAAGAGGTCTGTCCTCAGCCTCCTCTTCTCCAGGCTGAACAACCCAAGTGACTTTAGCTGCTCCTCATACGTCTTCCCCTCTAAGCCCTTCACCAACTTCATGGCCCTCCTCTGGACACTCTCTAGCAGCTTTATACCCTCAATGTACTGTGGCACCCAAAACTGCACACAGTACTCAAGGTGAGGCCGCACCAGCGCAGAGCAGAGCAGGACATTCACCTCCCTCGACCGGCTGCAATGCAGCGCTTGATGCACCCCAGGACATGGTTGGCCCTCCTGGCTGCCAGGGCACACTGCTGGCTCACGTTCAACTTGCCATCGATCAGTAGAGTCAACTGAAGGAGGTTCAGTACCAACAGAAAACACTTGAAAACAAGTATCTGCTTCTTTACATAATGGAGGGGCAGAGAAAGAAGATAATCTAGCAATTGTTTTTAATATCCTCTCATTAGCCAAGTGTTACTCTTTTATGTACTTCAGGAGAAAGTGGATCTAAGATGTGGGAATGGGAAGTTGCCCAATTAAGGGTTTTCCTTAAAGTTAACAATGTAGAAGAGCTGAGATCAATTTTCAAAACAGTGAACTATAGTTTGGGACATATGTACCTTGAAAACCACCACTTTTCTTCTTAATGCTTTGTAATAGCTAAAGTCAAATAAAATGGGGTTTCCTTTGGTATTAGTTTGAACTTTGTTCATTTGAGATAGTTTTTTATGTAGGGTCTCTGACTGTATGGTAAATAATATAAAAATGATGCCAGCCAGTTTGATTGAACATGTGGTTGACTGAACAGGATTTTGTTTGGGCAATACAGGTTAAGAGTATATAGTATGTGCTGCTGGTGTGTTCAACAAACCTTAAAAGAAAAACAAACCACACAACATATCTCAGCACTGCCTCAGGCACGTCACAGACTTTCAATAGACTAGGCTAGGAAAAATGATTAAAAATTAAGGTTTGATTCCTAGCTCTGCAGAACCTGGACCATTATTGCTCCTGTATAAAAAAAGGGGAATACATTTCTTTACCTCACCCTTATTTCCTGTGAAGAGGGAATATGTGAAGCTTATAAATAGGCCGTATGATGTTAACTAACAGAACTATTTTAGGTTAAGGCAAGAAATCCGCAGCAAGATTTGCCAGAGCGTTTGCCAAACTGAAGCCTGGACTCAATGTCCAATTTATTTGCCATGAAGAACTATTTATAAGGAATTTCATCAGATAACAACTGTTGTACAGGTGAGCCACATCATCTCACCAGCTGCCTAAATCTGCTCTGGGAAGAAATAAGACTAAGCTGTTAAACCCTTGCTTTGATCGAATATCTGGATTTAGAGGCCCATTAGAATTCTTTTTATATGCTTGAGCACAGAACACCGTTACTTGCCATTTGTGGTGGGACAGCCTTAAAAACTTCAGAGGGATAAATGCTAAGTGATTTCAAACAGCCTTAAATACGCCAAGACAACATATTATTTCTTTCTGTATCTGTAATGGTCACAATTGCTGTGATTGCTTGCTATGCCCGTTCCTGCCTGGTGTGCAAAGCTCTGCCTGCCCATCCTGGTCGCTTACCTCAGCGGTGCAGAGCAGCCAGTTCTCGCAGGGCTGAAGCTGTGACTCCAGTTGTAACAAGTGAGGCTGTCTCCTGTACTGGTGTCTGTGTTGGTAACGGTGCTTTCAAGTAACACAGTATTTGACCATTTGTTTTCTAAGCTGTTTTACATCGAGAAGCTGGACAAAGACCAACGACAAATGAGAAGAGACGGAGACAAAAGATGGTTGGTAGAAACAGGCAGGTGTTCTTTATTTCACGTGGCACAGCATTAGGCAGACAACCCAAGAAACAGTTTCTAACAAAAACCAAAGCTATCGCTTCCAGGAACCATCCCCCAAACAAGGGTCTACTGCCAACAGTGGCACTGAGATGTCCTTGCCTGTCCACTCTCATCTCCTCATAGTTTGCATATGCTTAGGCCGTATCTTAGCTGTGAGCATCCGTTCCAAGGAGACTAACTTCTTACGATACAGTATCTTTAGACAGCGTACATACTGTGCAGTATCACCAAAGTACAATCTCCTCAAGCCATGCTAAAATATAACGCTAACTCTGGAGAGAAGGCTGTGCAATCGCCTCACATCTCTCTGAGGTAATACAATGCTGTTTCTTAGCTGACAACATGAGGGGCACCTGAGGGAAGATCAATATGGCTTCAGAGTCTATTTTTAAACTCCTGATGCAGTAGCGAGAACCTGGCATGCCGTCTGCTGAGACATAGGGTGAGTACCTCCTCCGCCCCCAGCTGCTGCCGGGCACTGGCAGCACCAGAGAGCTGAGCCTACCGTCACCGAGAGGGCCGAGAACATAGATGCTCTTGGACTAGGAGGAGGAGAGGTCAATCAAAGATCACAACAGACCGTGATCTTTGCGTTGGTCATTAGGCGAGAGGTAAGCAACGACGGCGGTAGGGGGAGTTACATAGCACTCTGGATTAAAGGCATGAAGAATGGCTGGCGGAAGGAAGATGTTTTAGAGACTACGGGCAAAGCTTTAAAAGCCTTGGGATATCACTTTTAATTATTATCTACAGGTTATTCTCTCTATATATACTCTTTTTCTTTCTAAATTAAGAAAATAAACATTTATTAACAAGTCACTGGGTCAAATCCTGCTCTCCACTGAAGCCAAATCCATTGACTTCAATGTGAGGGAGCCCCGTGTAAACAACGAAGGGCAAATTTGGCCCTTTATGTCCTGAAAAGTCTGCTTGTACCCATTTCTTTCAATCCTGCAAGGAAATACAGATTGATGGGTGAATTAATTGTTATGAATTTCTCTTGAATTGCCAGGGGAGCATCAACAAGATGGGGCAAAGGAGCAAGAAAAAGGAACAGATAAGTAAGTACTGCTTTAGAGAGAATTTTATCCATGTTTCAGAGCAAAAGTACAAAAAGAGAGTGGATCTGGATCAAGCACTACTGGCCTTTACTTTCTAAGCAACCACAGAATCCTTCATTTAGCTTCGGTGAAACGGTACACAACCAGAGAAAACAGAAGGACCCAAATACTCCTTTTCCTTTGCAAACATCATACGCCCAGAGGTGAACACTGTCATCCCTTTGGCTGCTCCGCTAACTCCAACTGTCTGCACAGTGCAGTGTCAGCCGCTGAAAACAAAACGTGTCTACTGTGCAGATGAGTAAACCTGTGGTGTCTTACAAACGTAACTCAACATTTTGCATATTAAAAAACACTAGGTGCTTTTAGACACAGAACAATACAATTTTGGATGCATTTACCACTTTTATTTCACTATGCAGAAACATACATTCACCATGTGTTGTGATGCAGCTGACAGTGTAATGGACGCTATCCCTTCAGTGGGTATTATAGCTGGACACTAACGAATTTTCGATGGACGTTCTGTACAGGTTAAGGCTTGACTCTGAACTAGATAGTAAATGCTGACCAGATTCTCAAACGGAGGTTCTTTTTTTTTTTTTTTTTTTCCTCTGAGAACAAAAGGGAAATCAATAGAAAACCATCACGGTTATTTCAGATTAATAATTTTCTAATGCTGCAAACTAAGTAAAATACAGATTTTTTTTCTCCAAAATAACTACATATAATTTACAAGGTTAGGATCTGTGAAGGGTGACTGGAAGCTGACTCTGAACAATGCTGACAAAAATCGTTAAAGTTCATATACTAAAATCATTACTACCTCATAAGGTATTCAGTCAGGTATAGAAAGCACACTTTGTAAGCATTTAAATATTTTGATAAGAGTAAAGATTTGTCATCGTTTATCGGGCAGTAATAAAACCAGATGAAACAAATAAAAGATTCAAGTTGTTTACTGAATAAACTGTGTTATTGGCACATCTAATGTGTGGTAAAACATTATACACAGTACCTATATAGCTTCTAGCATTTTGGGGGTAATCTTCATTTACAATATCCGTAAACAAAAGGCTTGCCACCTAACAAATTTTAATTTGTTTAGACTTTCGTAAACTGTGAAAGGCATGAACTGTTTATGTGTTACATGAGATCACTGTTTATATTGTTTATGAACGTGCAGGTATAGCTGAAAACTTAGACATTTTAAGAAAATTAAAAATGCTGCTTTTCTGTAATTTTATCGTTGCTTCATGCAATATTGTTTAACTGCTGCTGATTCAGATTGCTTTCTATGGGAAGGTATCTCTGCCAGTTTCTTTATTAACGGTCAAGATCAATTCTTCTGTACTGAAATTTTCCATAGACAGATACAAGTCAGTCAGGTTGGAACTGAGACTCCGATTAGGCTCTCGTATTCCTACTGGTGTGCATGTCTGGATTCATATGCAATATAGATTACTCCTGCAGGAAAGAGAACTGAGTTAATGATTTAAAGCAACTACTCTCTTGCAGAAGAGATTTTCTCAATTTGTTTGTGTAACAAAAGCTATTTGAAACCAGCATCATCCCAGTATAAGCAACTTGGCCCAAAGCCAAAATCCACTGACGCCAATGGCAAGAATTAGTGACATCAATAGACTTTTAAGCAAGCCACACTACATTGCCTCTGAAACACTTAGCAGAACACCACAAGAATCATAGCTACTCACTCCTCAGTGACTGGTTCCACCTTCCAAATAAAATAACAGATATGGAAATTCAGTTTTCTTTAGGGTCTCTATATCCACAAAAGCGGGAGAGCAAAACAGATTCAAGAGGTGCTGTGCACCATACTCTGTTACTTACACCAAATGCTAGGGAATATATCTTGTTTTAAGAATAAAATGCTGCTATTGGTTTAAACAAATAGGATAAGCAGCTTTTTTTTTTTCCTTCTGCATACAGCATTCAAAGCGATCTGTGCAATGGTGCTAGCATTAACGGCTTTTGCATAGCAGGTTAGTATGCATGACATGTTTCTGCACACAGAATAAATATAGTAATATTAAGACATTTGTTTACCCAGCCACAATTGGAGAGCATGCCTTTACTGAAAAAAAGCTTGACACAAGAAAAGCTGCATTATCATCTCATCCTGATAAACAATGCTGCTTTAAAACATAAAATGTTCTTTCAAATACAAGAAAGCCAAGACACATCCAAATACTGACACTTATCAGGTTTAAAAGAAAAATCAAAAGCAACTTGGACCATTATCTTTGCAAGTTAGGAATTAAAGCTTAATTTGTAACACATCTGCACGGGACATTTAAAAAGCATCTGTAGATCTTTCCCTTGGCATTTTTTAAAAAAATGCATACCTTTAAGAACAAACTATTTTTGTTCTTAAATGACATAAAAGCAGAAAACACTTTTTTTTTTTTTTTTTACTTCAGAATTAGAAAATTACGACTATATCAAAGCATGGACAATGAGGACTTTCCAGAGAGCCAACAAAAGCAAATGAGGAGTTTCTCTTTCTCCATCTGGCACCATGAAATGAAGAAAGACGTTTAGAGCTGAATGTGGTTTACATTCAAATACCAGAACTGATAACCAGCAAAAATGCAACTTGCAAATGCCAGTGAGAGAAAGCAAAGAGTTAGAGGTGAATTATGGTAGGAAAACAACCTTTGCAACATGCCAGCCCAGTAAATGCCTCGGAAAATCATCTAGTCCTCTTACCTGTGGTCAATCCTCCCCATCTTCTGGTGTGATTTCTGTCTCTTTATGTACCACTACTTTGGTCACTGACATGTCAGGGTGCTGCTCTTTGGCTTCTTTAATTGCCTGAGCCAGCGCCTATCCCAAGGAAACCACAGAAGGGCAAAAACAAAGAGGAGGTGGAACATGCATGATCAGTAGCAAGGTGGAGAGATTCATGAGATATTACACAATTTACAAATGAGGAAAATGATTAAAATATGAAATATACCATCACTGATTTAACTACTAATCCAGTTTATTTTAAGGCATGCCAGTATGAATAGTATCTTTTAAAGCAATGTTTAGAAATGTTCTCTTTGGCAGTCTTCAGGGTAGCCTTTAGCAGCTTACAGATTTTACCTGATCATGATCAATATCTGCATCTCCTGTAATGACTATTCGTTTTTCAATTCTTGTCTCTGAGATGCCTCCTTTCACAGTCTAGATGGGAGGGACAAAGGCATGTCAGTAACTTACTTGAAAGAGTGCTGCTACTCATCCAGAGAACGATCAGTGCAGGAACACAGACTGAATTAGCTCCAACTGCACACACAGAGGGGACAACCCTGAACAGCAACCAAAGGAGCTCTGAAGTTGGCCTACTCTGAATGGGCTAGATGACCTCCAGAGGTTCTTCCAACACAGATAATTTTATGATTCTAATCAATCTGCCCATGTGTCAGGAGAGATGTTTGTATGTCAAAAATGGCAGGTATTTACGGTAAATTCATCCCATGAAGAAATGAATGGACATACAGACAGCTCATATTAAAACCTAGTTAAGTCCAACTGCAGGCTTCAGAAGGACACACAGGGTGGTATGGCCTTTGTATAGCTCATCGACTGAAGCGTGAATTTCACTGCAGAAAGATAAAATCCTGTCCTTAGTGAATATTGGTAGAAGAGCTGTCATGGCACTAAGAGGGTTTCTGCTTAGGGAGGAACTGTTATTTAGCTGCTCTCTTGGAACTTGGAAGACCCAACATCATTTGCCTGTGCAGCCATAAGCTTTCTGTCTGGCTGTGGGTAAGTTCCTTAGGGTACCACCCAGCAGTGCAACCACAACGTCTGAGCTGACTCAGTGTCCTGTTATGGCTACACGATACAGATTTACTATGTGTTTTCAACACCGTGCAGGGATAACAGCTCAGGACTCAAAGGCAGTACAGTCATGTCAGTGGAGCCTCATGCTCAGGCAAATTATTCCTTCCTGGCTGCCATATGATGCCAATGAGGCTACACTGCTTCCAGTTGCAGGGAGTATTTGCAGGTAACTTAAGTGTCTCTGCACAGCAACGTTTTGTGCTTGCGTAGACATACCCTAAGGCTTTAGGACTTTGAGGACTCCATCAAGTCCTTGGATGATGTGTTAATGAAGACAGTAAACCCAAATATAGTTGAATGAAGACAGGTACCCAAAATAGACAGGATTTTGTCCAGAAAATACAAGCATGTGCCCACATTTTAGAATAAATAATTAAACTGAAGTTAAAAAACCATACACCCTTGTGAAAAAAACCCTCCCCATTTTCTAAGGACTCACTTTGGTGATATGTGTAGTGGTTGTAGTGCTGGTAGTTTCAGATGTGATAGTTTGTGCACTCATCAATACACCTAGATCTGAGTCAGCACTGCAATCCGCCTAGGGAACCGAAGGAGAAAATTAGTCATCAAAAACATACTACTGAGCACAGGGAGGCAAGAACTGGGCTGGCTGAACGTCCCTATTGCTACAGTTCTTCATAAAGTGAATATCTAGTGGTAGGGAAACAACTGCTATTAGGGTGATCATGTGTCAGGAGCTCTCTCTGCAACTGGAGATTCCCCTTCCCTTCTGGAAAGACAGGTGAGAAGCTGGGGCTTTGGCATCTGTAGTTTCATCCATGTTCTCAAAAGGCCCTACAACAGGACATGAGAGTCACCCTGAGGTAAGCTGTACTTATGCACACCCTCCTCATGGTAATATTGAATACTTGAACAGCTTAGAACAGTTTACAAGGCATACACTTAAAGACGGGTGAAGAAACATGGGTTTTTCCTTAAGGCCATGCTAAATTAGACCCTAGGTTTTACAGAATTTCTTACCTGAGAAGACTCATATGTAATGGTTTTTGTTTCTGTATGGACTACTGGCACTTCCTTTGTTGAAATTTCAAGGTTTTCCCCACCAGCAGAAATACTACTGAAACTGATAGTCTCAGTCTTCACAACTGGTGACTGTGTGAACAAAAAAAATGGGAATTGGAACATTTAGTAAAGCTTCTGGACTTCTCAGAATAGGGTTGTGTGTTTTGTTTTGTTTTTTTTGTTTTTTTTTTTTTCCCTTGGGAAAAGGAGGGGGAAACAACTAAAAAGTGCTCTGCATTTAAAAAGGAGAAAATTCTCTTCATTGTAATGGCATGTATGTGTATATAAGGCTGGCAACATTTAGCACTATCCTGGATTTCATGAAAACAAACTTCAGAAAATATGTAAATGCTACAAGAGGCAGTGAGCACAAGCTGAAACACAGGAGGTTCCCTCTGAACATCAGGAAACACTTTTTCAGTGTGAGGGTGACCAAGTGCTGGCACAGGTTGCCCAGGGAGGTGTGGAGTCTCCATCCTTGGGGACATTGAAAAGCCATGTGGACATGGTCCTGGGCAACTGGCTCTGGGTGGCCCTGCTTGAGCAGGGTGGGTGGACAGATGGCCTCCAGAGGCCCCTTCCAACCTCAGCCATTCTGGGATTATACATTTTCTTAAAATGACAGGAGAAGAAATCCTACTCAGGCATAGCCTTCCATTCAGCTCTCAGAAAAAAAGGAGCAAGAACACTTTTTTTTTCTGAGCTCTCTGCAAAATAAATCTTGATATTCTGCTAATGGGGCTAAGATAAGGAACCTGGGTTGTTTAAGACACAGTACACTTATTTACAATTGTACCAAGCATGGAAAAAATGCATTTTCTGTCTTTGAGGACACTTTGCCAATCTTGATGGACTATCCCAAAGAGAATGCCAGTTAAATTCATGTTACCTATTGCATAAAAAGCCACCAAATTAGGTAGTTCTCTGTAGCATGGGAAGTGGTTTTAGGGAAAATATGCATGGCATTTTGCCAATACTGGAAACCAGCCTTGCAGGTGCCATGCAAGGAGGAAATAAGAGGAGAAACAAACTGCCTGCTGTAGAGATGCAGTCATACAAGCTTGGTACACTTTGCTTTCCACGACAGGAATTAACTTAGTCCACTACTGCCTACATTTACAATTCAGCACAGACATGACCGATTTAATACGGAGTTACCTCAAAATGAGGTTTTCTTTCCAAAGACTCTGAAAGGTGGACTGCTGTACTATGCTCCTCCACTTGCTCACACGAAGCAGCAGCAGCAGCAGCGATTCCTTCCTGTTTGGTTAGGGCTTTCCCAGCCTCCTCCCTTTTCTCCTCCTTCGCCCCCTCAGTCCCAGCAGAGCCCTCCTTCCCTTTCATGCCAGCAGCCACGGCCAACGCTGCCTCAGCCTGGGCATCCAGCGCAAGTCCAGCCGCTTTAGCGGGATCCCCGCTCTCATGCACATTCATCCCATGTCTCTCCTCGATAACCACCGTCTCCTGTACAACCTTCTTCACTGTACCCTGATGTGGCTGAACTGCTTGCTTCACTTCACTGGAAGTTATCTCCTGAGATGTCGTCGTGTCTATTCTCTGCAGGGAAGGAGAAAAAAAAGCCCTCAGCGTCAGAAGCAGACAAACTACTTGCAATAGCTCCTCAGCTCAATGGACTGTGAACATAAATAAAAAAAATGGGTATTACATTTTGCCGATTTACTTCTCTCACGTTGCATGGATTTTTGCTCTCAGGACATTATCAGAATAGAAGAAATGAAAAACAAAGCAAGAATCACAATTTTTTGAAGTGAAGAGAAATGCCACAATGTTTTTCTCATTGGTATTTTTGCGTGAGTTTTATAAAGGCAAAATACAGCACCCTGCAAAATGACCAAAATAAAGTGAAATGAGACAAAACCTGTTTTGTTTTGTTTTTTTTTTTTTTGCAGGTGAAGTTTCACTGTGGTCTATTGCAACAAAAGAAAAGGCACACCAATACATGCATTAGTTATACAGGTTCCATGTTACGCATAAAAACTGGAAAGAAAAGAAAAGCAAAAGTAATCAGCGTGCAGTTATAACGTTGATGGAGGGAACTGAAAGGCCACCTGAGCCCAGCTATGTGAAGTAGAAGTAACCCCTCCTATGAACTCAGTCGGTTTTCTGGCAGATTCTATTAAACTGAAGATATCTGAACCATCCAAGGTTTTTTCACCAGTGGACTGTTTAGTCTAAATAGACAAAGAAATGTAGAGTCATACACAGAAGAAAGGCACACCCACATGCACAGACATAGTAATTGCCAAAACCGGAGGCAGAGACGGAGGGAAGGGAGAGAAGGTTGCAGGGGCACGGAGAGGTTGGAAACAGGAAAAGGATGGGAAAATAAATCAGAGCAAATCCATAATGGCTGTAGTAAGCAATAGTTATGAAGCGTAGTTGTTAGCGTTGGCATTTTGCTGGTTCAAGCAAACCTTTTTTTTCCTTTTATTAACAAGCCACAGCAGCAATACAACATTTCAGTAACATGGATCTTTAACTAAACCAGAACGGTTGAAAGCCTTATATAATGTCTGCTTCAGACTGTGGGACGGATTCAAAGTATGAGGGGAAAAAAAATAAGCTGGGCAGGCAGCAAGAGAACCAAAAGGTAGGGTGGTGTGAGGGGATTGCCTAAAACAAGTCATGCTTTAATCTTTAAACTGTGGCGTGAAGTCAAAGCCACTTGTTACCACTACTTTTGACGCAGACGATTCGGTAACATAGTGAGCAGTAGCAATGGTAAATGGCTGTTCTCTGGAATATCTCCACTCAGACAGGCTCTTATCTCTCCGGGCAAATGCCCCTGCTTTTACAGCTTCAGTGCCAAGGTGTTTTTCTGCTTTCCCAAGCTGCGAGCTTCCCAGTGTACCATATAACTGCAAATCCTGGTCCATCTTTAGCGTCTTTTTCAAACTCTCCTCTTCAGGACTTTGCAACTGAGATTCTGCTTCCTTTATGGGTGTCAGAGAGTCGGACAGCTTTCTTTTTGTGCTCTGCACGTCGGATCCCCGCCTGGCTTTCTCATCAGTGACAGGCTCGAGGATTTCATACTCAGCCACTACCGGAATGATTTTCTCCGAATCTTGCACTTCCCTTTCCATTTTTTGCAAAGCTTCTATGGAAGGCTGTACTGCTTTCTCGCCCTCTTTAGCTTTACTTGTCATGGTTACAATTTTCCCGGATATGGTATCATAGGACTTTCCTAGGGTGACCATTTTCTGCTTATTCTCCTCTTTGGATTGTATTTCACTTTCCAAGTCCTCAAAGCTCTGCATTAGAATGGTACTGGATTTTAATATCTCAGGTGGAAAGGCAGTTTTACTGCTCACAGTCACTACTTTGTATGCCAGATTTTTTTTCGATTCACCATCAACTACCTCAGCGGGTATTTTGTCTATAATAACCCAATCCTCAGTGCCCTATATTTGAGATATAAAAGCTAAATTAGAATATCCGAAGGTTTATCTCTACTTCAGGAGCACTAAAATATGAAGACTTTTAAGAAATCAATGCTGTCTCTTCTGAAAGCATATAATAGCTTTTACCATTGTAACTCTTAGAGCAGTTATCAAACAAATAAACAGCATCACCTTAGGCAAAGTATGTTTCCTCTGTAGATTCCCTCCCCTTAGACACCTACATAACGTGGACACAAAAAGTTACTTTTGCCACACTATTTCTGTAGTAATTTGAAGCAGGGTAGTGGTTTAGTGCATCATTTAAAATGATGACTGGAACCATTATGAGGTTAAAAATTATATATCGCAATGGTTCATAACGCTACAGTCAAACCAAATAACAAAAATACTGCAAATAAGCCCATTCAACTGTTCCCCAGTTGTGACAAACACACTGTTGATGAGGTTTTAGAATAGTATGCATTTGTATGTAGCTGTAGCCTGCACTGAATTTCCTTGTTTTCATCAGAATAACATCCATCCCCTTCAGCATTGTTGAAATTGAGTAGTGCAACACAGTAAATGCCATAGTACTATAGATACTGAACTGAACTTAATGCAGCATCTTTTTTCCTCTTTATGCAAATATGCTATGCTATTTGCTTTAGCTATGCAATCAGCATCCAGTTACTTGACCTGAAGACCACAGCCTCTGTATTTAACTAAGCAAATGTGCTAGGTTAAAATTGAATGAATTAAAAATAACCTCTAGGGATGATGGGATACTTTTCTGGATAATGATTTGATGAGAAGTAACCAAAGTGCCAGCAGATTCTCCTTCCTGCAGCTTCTTCTCTATCACACTTGGCTAATAGAAAAACCAATAAAAATACAAAGTTCACCATCACTCAGCATAATCTGAATTCACTTGACAGTAAAAAGGAAATTCATTCTAATTACAGAAGTGCCCCATTCGCCATAATGTTCTCAGTGAGGTTTATGCTGGAAACGCATGCACAACTACAGACAACACCCACAAATAGCACCGTGCAAGGAGATTTCTAACTAGCAGAGAAATCAGCCTCTATTGGGAAGCCATAAGCTCTGGAGGGTACTAACTCCTCAAAATTTGGCCCCCAGATTACATCTCCCTCTGGAACGTATGAAATAAATAAATAAATAAATAAAAGTGGCTTGGAAAGGAAAAAAGATAATAAAATAAGAAACCATTTCCAGCCTATTGGACTGTATTTCAAGAAAGTATTATTTGTTTTTTACCTGCAATTCAAGGAATGTAGTACCTCCCTTCTGCAAAAATATGATTTTTTCTGATTTTTCTCTTTCTTCTTTGGTCTAATGTCAGGGGAATAAATGGTTTTAGTAAATGGAGGGTATATAGTCCACTATACAATAGCTCATCATATTTCTCCACTCTAAAATTAATTGCATGGTAAATTAGGAAACAGAATGAAACAGAACTATTTTACAGCTAAGAAGTTTCCAATAAGAAGTGAAATCAGTGTCTCTCTGTGATGACTGCATGCTGTTTGTGTAGCAGGAGAAACAGTAAACTGAATAACACCAGGTGTGGATGCACTGTGTCCATTTCACCTTCTATTATTCATTTAACTGTGTCTGGTGCCAACTTCCATGCCTTCCATCAATAGCCTAGAGCAGGTCCCTCTACCTCCACCCCGGACTTAGCTCTTCCCTGAGTTTGCAGCCCTCCCTGCTGAAGCAGGCAGAAGGTGTGCTCTACAAAGATTTCATCTCTTCTTTTCTCCTTACAGGTACAAGAAGTCTCAGAGTCTTGTTCCCCTGCAGGACGCTAACCATTGCTGTATTATCCTCTACAGCACAACCCCAAAATCCTCTTCACCTTTATCCCATCTGCGCCTTCCCAAGGCTGTGAGGATGAGAAAAGTATCTCTGCAACTTGAGCAACTGGGACAGTTTTAAATGTCGGTAAGGCTCAATTTCCTAAGGTACCGTTCCTCGTGTACCGTTTTAAATACGTATACTCCACATACTCAAGAAGAAATGTATCTGTTTAAAGAAAGATATAAAACTTGTAGAAACTTGAGAGAGTCAGGGAGAAATGGCTCACCTCCCTGACTGCAATGACATGCGTAACTTCTTTATTTCTAAAGTGCTGGTTTAACCCAATCCTGGTCAGACTAAACACTGTCAAGGAGTTTGTTAATATGATGGCTTTCATGTTCTGCAGCTAGCTGGCCACCATTACGGCTCATACGTAAAACTACATTTTTGATTACTAAAGAAAAACAAAGTATTTCCCCTATTATTGTAAGAAACCAACTGATGACTAGACAGGCTTAAAGTCAAACTGACCAAACGCACATTTTAAAAAGGCTTATTTTCCCTTCTGTTCTTGTTTTATTATACTAAAGAGCTACAGGAAACAGCACGGAATACATTTTTAAAGTGGATATGCGAAGTTAAACGTGTAACTTCTTTGACTAGAAGCAGCTACTACCTAATGCAGTTCTACGTGCTCTCTATCCTGACTGTCTCTGCATTTCTTAGGAGACGTCAAGGTGCTGATTTTGACCTACGCACGGCTTCATTTTTTTTTCTGAAAAACTCCTCTCTCAGCAGGACATGTGAACTAAAACCATCCTGCTTAGCATGACCAAAAAGGATGGTCAGATGTTATCTACAGCAGGGACCCCTTAGTGCCAGAAGTCACCCCAGAGTTAGGCTCTGATAGCTCAGATCCACTCACATTTTTCCACAGAAATGCCTTCATTTGGATAAGATTCTGTGGGACAGCTGTAGTTTACTTAGATCCATATAAGATATAGTAACTGGACATTGCTTTTGAGCAAGTCCTTTTCTTCTGGTAAGAGGTACCAGATAAGGATAACTCTTGCCCTTTTCCTTTCCAAATGAATGGTTTAATTTGCATGTTTCCTCAGGGTGAAGCCTACATAACTGTAATGCTTTGCTACTGCTTGTGATTTTTAACAAAAAATTGTTATTAAATTTCTAAAGTAATAAAGACATTAAATGAACTGGCGGGGTTTATAAGTTTGCTTCACCTGCTCTCCTCTGATTCAGGCTCAGCTAGCCAGCCACTCCTTTTCAACAGTTCCTTACATCTTTAGTATTTTAAATGCATCCTGTTTATTATACTTAAAATTTTACTTTTAAGAGAGAAAACCTGTATTTTCAACCAAACTAACATTGTCATAGGATCTATTATGATTGCTGAACAAGGCAGTAGGAGCAACATTAAGACTCCTCAGTGGTCTCTCCAAAAGGTACGCTCTGGGCACTCAGTCTGCTTTTTGGGTATTTTAATACAACCTGATGGCCACTCTAATGCTTGTCTGATGTCTGTATCAGCCACTGGTTAGATGGACATAATGTGGGAGAAGAGGAGCCAGGGCCTTTTTCTTGGCAACACCCCTTTCCCTAAGAGGAGAACTTGTTGTGTTATCTGGGTGCCTGCAGGGATTCCCCTTCCCAGAGAGCTGCAGGTCTGCAATGCCAACCTCTAAGGTGGGAAAGCAGAAGACTCTTTCAAATTATACTTTCTGGCTAGTTTTTGCAGAATTCCTTATAACATTACATCAGTGCTGACCTGACAGAAACAAATTTTATGACCATTTATTGGTCTGTAATGCTAAAAATAAGTGGCAACCATAAAGATGATTCCTGTGAGACAGAAACCAGAAATCCATCCACAATAGAATAATAATAATAATAATAATAAAAAACATCTTTGTGCAGACCACACAAGCGTATTTCTTTTTGCTCCACTGGATTTAAACCAAGACTCTCTGCTTTTTTTGAAGATCTATTACAGCAACGTGAATATTACATTGTTACCTCTACATCTTATTATCTACCCACAAACTAAATAAAAGGCAGCTTTTTGATGGGCAAGTTTCTTGCAAATACTTCAAGACTGCAGAGTAAGCAAGATTTTTTCAGGCATGCACACTGCATGAAAATGCACACGCTTAGCGATCTGCATTGGGTCTTCAAAGAAATGGTATCCAGCAGACTGCAGCAACTACCAGTTCCCTCACGGAACTGGCCAAGCAGGTCTAATTATCATCATTATTTCTTCCCCGCCTTCAAAGATGGAGAGAGTTTTGCCCTTTGCTCTGTATTTTCTTGTCAAGCGTGGTACCCCCATCCGTCCCGCTACACTGCTGCTCCCAACCAGTCACCATTATTTAAATTTTCTCTCCATCACCTTCATGGTTTCTTTCAAGCATGGCTGGACTTCCTCAAGCTCAACGAACCCGTGAAGAAGCCTGAGTTTCACACCCTCAGAGAGACCTAATTCTGCTATGCAGCTTACAGCAAATTTCATACTCTAACTATAATATATATATATATGAATATATGAGGTATCTGCTTTTCCTTGCATGTTTGCCGCTACAGCCTGAGCGCTGAGAAAAAGGGAGCACCTCTAACTACGGCCTCTAATCTACTGAGAGGTTTTATAAGTAAAAATGAACAGACAAATACGTAATGAAGCCTTTCAGCTCACGCTGACCTCTTCAGGCACTAGTGGTTCAATCATAGGAGCTTCCTCCTGCCTTGCTGCAAGCCGAACGGGAGATGTGGAAAGCCTCTTCTCCCACTCATTAGACACAGCCGTTTCTGTGGAGGTTTCCAAGAAGGTGCGTTTCAGCTCGCTTATATTGGTCTGATGTTTCATCAGATCTTCCTGGGTTTTGTCTAGATCCTGGACAGTTTTAAAAGAATAGAGCAGTTTGTAATACATCCTAAGCCAACCAAATTTTAGAGCCAAAACACGCAACTTGGTTAGTAAAGAGGGAGGTAACATCTCAGGGGGCCGGGGAGCACAGCACTAACACAACACTCTGTGAAAATGTGGCATTTTGAAAGATAACAGCATAGCATATCTCGTACAAGTGGGTATAAAATACTCTTAAGGAGCTTATCCGTATCACTGTAATTTACACCTGATAGGCTTCAAACAAACATACATATGCGCGTGGACGCACACACACATACGTGCACGCATATATATATATCTATAGTCAAGTTAGAGGAGTCATCATAATCTGAGAAAAAATATCTATTTGATTTATTAGCAGGTGGGAATACACAGTTCATGCATCATAGTGCAGATTCACAGTTTACCACTAAAACTAACACACATGTACGTACATGCACTGGTATATACCAATACCAACCTCTAACATAAGATTACTATGTTTGACATACACATTTTCACCCTGTATTCGCTTAATCAGACTATTCTGAAAGAAGTGAAAAAGAAAGGGAAAGGTAAGGGACACAGTATTGAAAGGATACAAAATGCTGTTTCTACACATTTCTTCACAGAGAACCGACAATAACATGCTGAGAGAGGTGAACACCTCCAACACTGATACTTGAGCAACATCTGGGCCTTTCATTTCTGTACCTGTGCCTTTAGATCTCCGTCCTCCTCTTGATCCGACTGCCAGCATGAGAAAGATTGGAAAACAACACCTTACCCACTCGTATGGCCGAAGGCTTTACAAAAATCGATGAGAACGACATGCTAGGTTAAGGGCACATTTTCTCTACGCTAAGGGCTTAAGGAGAAGGAGTAGACACGCTAGTTGACTTTGCACGTTTCTCCTAACTCAGAGCAAGCCTCCTCTTCTCAAGCTTGTTAATTGTGAATGAAGGAACATTAAAAATTTTACTTTTATAAGTATCATTGGTGTGCTCCACGTTCATAGGTCTCTATTTAGGGAGCAGCACTTGGACCTTCTCACCGAGATCACGGCTGGTTTAGGACCGAACAGCAACAGCAAATTCTTTCGAAGTCCATAATCCCAGAGTTTAAACACATGACATCTCCTGGACCACAGGCAAAGCTTTGCATAAACTCACCATGGGTAAATGACCCACAACACTTTCTACAGAATGAAGCACATTTTATTTGCTTAAAATGCTATTTAAGTCCCCTTCTTTATTTACATAATTTCATTTCATATTTAGCCTGTATATATTCTTTCAGGATCTATCTGCAGTGGTGGTCTTCTGGAATGGCATACGCATCACATTCACCTCAGCTCACATTTTCAAAAGCAACGCAATATAGACTGCCCAAGCAGCCCCATTCCTGAGGGCTGAATTTTCAGATGGCAATATATATATATATATATTCTGAAAATCAGGTATCCATAAGGAAAATTGAGGTTCACATCATCTTCTCCTCTAAAATAAAGATGGCAGCTAGGGAGATTGCTGTGCATTTTTGATTAATAAACTGAACATTTTAAATGTCACGGTTTTAGGATTGTGCTTTACTTTCTGTATGGCTCAAGGCCTGAAGCCATACAGTGCAAGAGGCACTTCAAAGCATTTTGTACTCCTGACTTGTCTCAACAGTCTTTATGTTGTTGCTCTGTTTGGATCCTTTTAATGCTTGTGCCACTCTTTTATTGTTAATTTTTCATATAGTCCTAATTAGTCAAATGACCCATGGGAAAATCTTTATCTGTTCATAACTTTAATACTCGGTTCAAATCTATTCTATTTACAGCCAAGGCCGAATTGCCCTGACATGTCCTACAGAGAATTTTTCCTTGATGATAATTTTAACAGTCTGAAATATTAATGTATCCTACTGAAAACCTACAGTAGTGTTTGTGGTAAGACTCTGTCTTCTACCAGATGTCAGACCAAATTCAGCTCACGTTTGCAGCTGCAACCATGTTAATTACGAAAGCATTACATGCACTTCACTGGAGTCACATACGGTTGAATTTGCCTGCACAGTCTGTACCACATTGTGGATATGAGGCTTCTCAGTGCAAAGAAAATCGCAATTTTTTTATGTTCCTCCTCTGAAGACAATACCTGGACTACTGGTGGCAATACGGCAAGATGACACGTGAAATTACATTCAAGGAAAACCTTAGATATTTATAATCTGGAAATACATTCAATCAGAAAATTTGAAAACGGCTTTTTACTGTCTTTTTCCTCCTCTCTCTCTCTCTCTCAGAGGTTGCAGATTATAATAGCAAACAAGTGAACTGAACAACCCAAGGCACAATCTGGCCAGCATGACCGTGCCAGGTGGGCAGCATTGGCGTGGGTGACACTGCCACCACCCCACTATCTGCACAGCACAGAGGCCTCGCAGTTTCCAAAAACCCCACAGAAATAAGTGGAACCCATAGGGAGCACTGAAAACTCAACTCGCCGAGCAAAGCTCTCGCACTTGCACGCACACACATGCACACCCGCGCTGAGAGGGGTCCTGAACTGCCGTAGGAGTCATGCAGTTTGGCACTTGGGGTTGGGAAGAGATGAGGCGAACCGCTCTCCCCCGCCATAACTGGGTGCCGCCAACTGTACAAACCTCGGTGGCAGTGGTCTCACCATCAGCTGCAGTATCCGTCTGCTCACTGTCAGTCTATTTGGTTAGACAAGTAACCGGGTCCCAAGAGGAAGGCAGGAATAAAGAATAAACCCAGCTCATCAGTACACGTGGCTCACACGGGGAACCGTTAAATTCAACATCCCTGCGAACCGCATTGGCATTGCTTTTCAAACCACGCACAAGTCAAAGAAGCAAAATAAAAGTGCTATATTAGTAAACAGAACAGACTCAGAGGAAGACTCGAGGCGTACTGTACACAGTATATGGCTTTACTGGAACAAATTTATAAGCCAAACAAAACATTACTGGAAAAGTGTTATCTGAATAGCAGATTTTTTTTTTTCCTTAAGAAAGCCAGGTGGCTTTAAAAAAAAAAAAAAGAGGAAAAAAAAAAGCTAATATTTTCTAACCAAACTTTTCCTCCCATAATGTTTTTTTTTTAAAAGAAAATTACTCAGCAAAGTTTTGTTCTAGCCAATATAGATTAATGTGGTATTTGACTTTTTATCTGGAGGGGGAAAAGATAATTTAAAAAAAAAGGCTACTTGAACAGTCACCTGACTTTCAGCCCCTCATTTGTACAGAAGTTGTTCTTGTCTCCACATTTATACACCATGAGGCTGTCTGCATTACCAAGGAGTTCAAATAACCATACCCCCAGCCCATCTACTGTCTGTCTGCAGAGTAATGATAAGGCTCAGATCCCACTCGGTTCCAATAAAGAGCAGCTTATATTGTTAATGATAGTAAAAAGAAAGAAAACTGCCATTAAAAGAATCAAAAATACTTCTCATTCCATTTAAGAATATGGATGAAAGCAGGAGAAAAATAAAAGTAACTCCCCCCCACCCCAAAAACACTTACTAGGTACAAGTGATAAAAATGAAACAAAGCACAGCATTGCACAGGCTGATCTATCCTTGCTTTGCTCAACACCGTGAAGAACATTTTAGTGGTGAACACAAGTGTCGAGATTTAATAAATGGAGCATCGAGTGTAGGTTACTACAGGCAGAGAAGAGAATTCAAACGACTGTTTTTGATGTTATGCAAGATTATGGAAATCTAGTAAGTAAGGAAAGTGCTCCCTGCTGCTCCAGATTGGCACATCCAAGTTGTTTTAACATCAGTGAAAGCTCTGGTTTTGATTAGTGATTTTCTGTGGTCCTTAGGTATTCTAACGCAACCCAGGCAGGTAATTTAAAGCTAGGACAATACATCTCATCCTCAAATCACATCAGTGTGAAAGAAGAGAAAAAAGCAACCTACTGTGGATGGAGTTATCAGTCTTAACTTTGAATTTCCTATCTTCTGTCATTTTCTGATAACTCAAATGTTTCATAAAACTGCTTTTTGGATATCTTTTCATTGCTTTGCTGTCTACCATTCCTTCCTTTGAATAATTTGTATTGCTTGTATAACAGGCAGAAGAATAAGTGGGCATTTTTGACTATTTGGTAAGTGCATGAATGCAAGTTATATGCAATTTTTCAAGCAATAACCACTCACTAGACAGACCACTTTTATTTTTAAATGAAACTGTAATGCCAAAATAGTCTACCTAGCTGGTCAAATTGCTTTCACTAAAGTGTTAGAAAATTGATTTTTTATTAGTGAAGGATCTCACATCTTTATAACATTATAAGCAATTGTAAAGATAAGGCAATATAAAAAAAAACACCTATGCATTGTCACTCTTATTTAAAAAAAAAAAAA
>VZTV01113617.1:0-23503 GCA_013400875.1 Anhinga rufa | reverse complement strand
GTGCTGAACACCAGCATGTGTTTTTCACAGAGTGCAGGCAGAGAGGCAAATTCATCCCTGGCATAAATACACAGCCCACTGAAGGCAATGCAGTAGCATCTGCTTATACCAGCTATGAATCTGAACAAGCTTTTTCCCTATAACGACTACCTGCAGGGATAAAGCTGGATACAGCACTGAAGGGAGTTTAAGAGCCTGCAGCCTTTCACACTTTAGAGAACTAAATTTCTGCAGTAAGAGAAAACCTGATGTCTATGAAATTGTGAGTTTCTAGGCTCCCAGGAAGCTATGCAGTGCCATAGGCTGCCATAAAATACTTAATGGTTATTTAATAGCTCAGATAAAGAAAAGGTGCTCCATTTCGTCTGCTGCTCTATGGAAATTTACCGAGACCACACACACAATGCACAGTGCTGTCACATAAGAAAACAATTCCGTTGTTTTTCTTTGGTCCCACTCAAAAAAGGCAGTTAACAAAACTAATTTTTTCCTTAACAATGAAGGAGAACACCCCTAAGAAAAGGAAATGGTCTCAGCTAGACAGGCTAGCTGTTGCTCTAAACAAGAGGTGCTACTGAACACATATCCCATGAGTCTATAGGATGCTCAGCCTCTTCTACAATACAGCACACACACACTGCCCCTGCCTTCCTCTCTTCTTCACCAAGGAGCAGAACACACCTGTACTGCCACATCACTGAGCAAACAGTGTCTGTGCTCACCCAGCCACCGAGACCTACTTCCATTGCTTGTGAATAGATCACACAGGAAAAAATGCTTTCTGCACTCTTCTAAGCAAGAAGTGGACAAAATTTGCTCCAAAGTATGCCAATATATTTTTCAAATTATATTTTTAAAGTCCTCCTTAGAAAAAGAGACATTGCCTCTGATTTACAGATGAAAACCACTTCTCTATTCCTATACTCTATACTAACTGCTTTTATAGGAGCGAATCCAAGAGGAGATGCTGGCCTGAAGAGAGCTTTTATCTTCTTTCAGCAGTACAGAAACACTGATGAGCAAGTGTGCTGGCAGCACTGGCAGTGTAAGCTCAGAAGTGCAACAGCTGGGAATTGCAGCAGAAAGGGATTGGTAGTGCAGCAAGTAGAAGTAGAAGACATGTTTGGTAATGCTTTTCCCCCAGCCAGACATTGCCAGGAGAGACAGCTGTTGTATTTGGTAACTACTCCTTGCATAGTTAGTTCTAGCCTAGGGAACATGATTAACACCATTTGTTTCTATTCCTACTGTTGGCCTTCCCTGCAATGCATAAAAACCAACAGGAAGGAAGACAGGTCTTTGATAGCATAGTTTGAGCTACACCTTGTGAAGTGCAGAGTTAAGCTATTTTCACACTATGATTAGGTGCATGATCCACAAACATTTCATGAACATTTATACGTACAAATTTGGTTGGCCCTTAACTGAATTCCAATCTGACTGAGCTCCAGGAACTGGAATATTTCCAGAGAGCATGTTTTAAGCCCAGACTGCCAAATGATTTTGGAAAATAAATGTTAGCATAAAAATAAAATTATAACCAAACTCAATTGATCTTTATTTTCCAAAATGAAGACAAAACCAAAGAAGTAGAACTTGTCAATACCTTGCAATCTTGAATGAACATGAGAAAATAATCATGTTTACAGCCTTTAAAATTGTAAACAGGATAAAATGTATGGACTGAAATATGCTCTGTGAATGACTTGGTTCATTTTACATGCCATTCTGTTGTTACTAACTCCAGATCTCGTATACATGTCCTTCATGAATGGTGACATTCATTAACAGTTCGATTACAAGATGCTACCGTAAGTCCTTCCAGTGATGCTAGTTGCTACTCCCTACGCTTTAGGCTAGAGTAAAGCAATACCAGCCACAATAATGAGAAACTTCTCAGTAGGAAGGCTGTATGACTGTCTGGGTTGGGTAATGAATCCAAAGTTGCTTTCAGACCTGCACACATGACAAATGGGGTGAGACAACGATGAAGAGAAATGAGTACAAGACATACCCACTATGTGAGCAGTTCCTCTAATTTCCTAGAAGCTACCTGCAGTAGCAAAGGCCACTTGTCTAGTGTGACTAGGAGGGCCTACTTCTTTTCTGCAAATGAAAGGCTGACACTGAGATTCAAATCACACAAAAATAAAATGCAAAGTAACCTTGGATCACAGAAAAGATCTCATAACAAACGTGCATACTCATGGTGACATATATTTTCAAGAAACTGAATTCCACACAATGGACAGCAAAATAATTTTCTCTATAGTGCTCCATTATGGCAACAACGTTTGTCTCTGCAGAGCAAATCTGAAACTGGCCCTCAGATGTTTTGAAACATTAAAGAAATCTTTGAACAATCCTAGAAAACAAAATCGTAATGTGCTGAGCTTTGAGCCTTAAGATCTTTAAGACACCTGCATCCTATTTCAACAGGCTTCTTCCTTTGAAACCTGAATGTCAGATACAATGTAGCTACCAGATGTAAGGTTAGATCAGGTGTCACTGAACCTTAGGCAGGTTTTGTCATACCTCAAGAGGGCTGCACTGACCCCAGCAGACTGTCTCCCTGCTTACCCCAAGCCTGCCTCAGGCCCAGACAAACACACTGCTTGCAAGCATCCTCTCATTAGGTGCAACATAGAATACCACTTACTTGTACGGGATGTGTTTGCTTCCATTGACAAGGGCTAGGATGACATTGCCCAGTGCTGACAATGAGAGACAGAGGCCAGAGCTTCCCTCCCGGTTTTTGCTGAGCGCTTTCACACAGCTACCCAGGTCAATAAGGTGCAAACGGCTGCGACCTCCAGACACTGCCATAAACAAAGAAAGCAAACAGTTAGCATGTGCTTCCAAAAGCAGCTTCCCAGGAAAGCAAAAGGCTTGCCATGACTTGCAAAGAGGAAACAATCCAGAAACCTTTCCTAATTCATGTCAGCAGCAACAAACTGTAGGGGTCCTGTTAACTCACTGTCAGCCTTTTTTGCTGTATATTGCTGTCCACTCTGGGCTTGCTTAAAATTTGCCAAGACTTTCAGTACTCACCCACTCCTGCAGGTTCAACTCTGTGGGAGTCTTTCTGTGTGCTTTCTTGCCTTTTTTGTTTGGTTGGTTGGTTTTGTTTTTGTTTGGTTTGGCTTGGTTTTTGTTTTGTTTTGTTTTGTTTTGTTTTGTTTTGTTTTGTTTTGTTTTTAAATATAGCTCTCTTAGCCTGTACCTGAGTTGGCTCTGTCTCTGTCTCTGTCATTACAGATCCTGTGTCCAGAATACTACAGGCTGGGAATAGCTACTTGGTGAGCAGTGATCCTGTGGTAGCTTCTCTTGTCTTTCCCATCTTGAATACTGGATCTTCAGAAAAACCTGTGGCATCTGTGGAACTTTCAAGATTCCTTTAAGTCTATATACTTCTACATTATCATTTGGGCTAAAGAAAGGTTTGCCATGCTATGAGTAGTGGATTGTAGACAAGCCGCTCTGCTCTGCTCTGAAAATAGTTTCTGTAAAACTGGCAGTAGATCCCTATTTTTTTTCTCATTTACTCTGTATCAACACACTGCATTTAAAGTGAAAAGATGCTACCATTGAAAAAGCAAGGTTAACAGACATTTGCTCTCTTTAAAAACCTATGGTTCCTTATGAATCCATGATGGGCACTATGTAGATGTTACTGAAGTTCTTCTAATTCTCTGTTATCTCAAGACAATTTCCTAACTGGGTTTTTTTGCGTCTGATCTTTGACCACTCCTCCCTATTCTCAAGAGTTAGTTTAGAAGCAATCTGTAGGAAAAAGCAGTTTTATTTCTAGGATCTTAACTCAAAAGTTAAGAGCACTATTTGAGACACAAACATAACTTAAACAGGAGTGGAAATACTTTCACATCTGAGTTTAACTCTATTCAAATAAATTCACAGCCATTTTGACACAGCACCTCAACTTATGCATCTGGTAAAAAAAAAAAAGTACCCATTGTGGGGAGAGACCAGTTCACAAGCAAAGATGGCAATGGGAGCAACTACATGATGGGAACCCTAGAAAAGAAGTTTCCAGACACATTTCATTGCTTTGGAAATGTCTTATCAACCACAAGCATGTTTTTTCAATGACCCTGCATTCAGTAGCTGTGGTAACCATGCCATGGTATACAGGCACATGGGTGCCATAGGAGGTAGAACGAAATAAGTTTACATAGATATGTGAAGAAGACACCTGTAAAACTTCCACATACTGACAAAGAGGTGATACGCGATCATATAATTTTGCAGATTTGCTTATAGAAAGGAAGCCTACTATGAAAAATGTATAAAAATACAGAAAACATACAGCTACTAAAGGTATATATAACTATTAACTGTAGCTTAAAACATGTTAACCTACACTGAAAAATGAGAGAGATATTTCATTTTGCAAGCACTGCAAAACACAGGGCTCACTGCTTATTGCTACTACCCGGTGTCTTGCATGACACAAAACTTTCTATAAAAATATAAAGCCTTTCTGTAGAATGTATTATATATAATTCTGTAATCCTGTTTCAGTTGTAGGTGATAGCTAATTAAAATGAACAACAATGTAATTAGGAGTAGATTTTTATGATAAAAGAAAAAAGAAACATGAATAAAGAGAAGGAAAATATAAGAAAATAAAAGCAAAGCAGAGAGAAAAAAGAAAGAAGGAAGAAAGAAGAAAGAAGAGAGAAGACTTTTTCTGTGAAAGTGGTTTATGCTATGGGATTTGAGAATAATATTCCAAAAATGCAGCCAGCATCTCTGTCAATAATTGTTAAAATACATGTGCTGGTTTTGGCTGGATAGCGTTAATTTTCTTCATAGTAGCTAGTATGGGACTATGTTTTGGATTTGTGCTGGAAACAGCACTGATAACACAGGGATGTTTTTGTTACTGCTGAGCAGGGCTTACACAGAGTCAAGGACTTTTCTGCTTCTCACCCCACCCCACCAGCGAGTGGCTGGGGGGGCACAAGCTGTTGGGAGGGGACACAGCCGGGACAGCTGACCCCAACTGACCCAAGGGATATCCCACACCATATGGCGTCATGCTCAGCATATAGAGCTGGTAGGGAAGAAGGAGGAAATGGGGGATGCTCAGAGTGATGGCATTTGTCTTCCCAAGTAACGGTTACGCGTGATGGAGCCCTGCTTTCCTGGAGATGGCTGAACACCTGCCTGCCCATGGGAAGGAGTGAATGAATTCCTTGGTTTGCTTTGCTTATGTGTGGCTTTTGCTTTACCTATTAAACTATTTTATCTCAACCCATGAGTTTTCTCACTTTTACTCTTCTGATTCTCTCCCCCATCCCACCGTGAGGTGGTGAGTGAGCGGCTGTGTGATGCTTTGTTGCTGGCTGGGGTTAAACCACGACAATACAGTAACTTCTGATTCTTTTAAGTCCTGTTAGTACTTCAGCTACATCAGGTATTAGGCAACACAGGACTTCCATGTATTAAATGATACTGTGATATTGGTTAAGTCATGCTGAGTATCACGAAACAGAGGTGAAGAATAAATGTCTGATCAAAACTAATGTTCGTGGCTAGACATTCAAAATGCTGTAACAGTTCCCAGATTATATGACAACCCATTAAACATGTCCATGGAAGGTTCACCACTATGGTCTCAGTGGTGGGAAGTGGTGGGATACTTCTCATGGGGAAGTATCCACACTCACCACAGGCTCCTGCACTCACTGCAGAAAGTCAGGCTTCCCTGGGGAACCATCAAGGCAGCTGCACCTTCACCTCCTCCAAACTGCTCATGGAGGACCTTTGCCTCCCCTCTAAGAGTCCTTAAAACTCTTATACTTAAGAGTTCCCTAAGACTGTTACCGTCAGAAGGCTGAAATTACCTTTTTTGACTATCCCCCAATGATTTACTTAGAAAAACAAAGAAATGTGTTTAGTTGCTACTGAAAATGACTGCAGGTGACTTTACTGAATTATATATAATGAATATTTCCATTTCTAAGACTACCAGACATCAGGGAAACAAAAGAAAGTTAAAGAAATCACTACCCTTCAAAATCTTAGTCATATTGTTTCCACACATATTCCTGTTACACAGGCTGAGGAAATACAGATTAAGAGAAATTATGAGATCTTTCCTTCTTATTTAATTTATATGTCAAAGTAAGACATTTTTAGGATGGCAGATCCACTTGCTTGATCTGAAAACGAAGCTATTTGTTAGGCAAGTTCTCCACTAATGTGCCTTGCAACTACAGAGAGAGAAGCGGAACATCCTAACACTTGTTTTTGTCTATGGCCACAGAGACTTTGCAGAGCTGACAGCTGAAAAATGACTGTACTAGTTCTGCCACAATGTCATTTATTTCAATGGTGCTAAGCCTGCTTCATGACATTCCTGGTAATGAATCTAACAAGGAGGTAAGTACAGTACCAATGCGTTATTCTAACAGTCACTTTTTTACCAAAAATCATACACTAGTGAGCACTTTAATCTCTTATACTTTAGAAGATAGGTTTCTGGTTTGTTTTGTTTTTTTTTCTTTTTCCTATCCTTGTTTAATCCTGTTACTGGAATCTATATATCTCTACTATCTTCACGTTGTTTTCTGAAAAGTCCTTCATTACAGCAGGAGACAGTGATAATCACTAGGCTCCCTTTCTGAGCGGCTGGAATTCCCCCCTCATTCAATTATCAGTGAGATCTGACCCCACCTGGCTCATGAGGCCACTCAGATATGGAAACTTGAAGACAGGAGGTGGTATGGCCACAAGACAAAGACATAACTACAGGCAGTGGGCAGAGCATGCCATATTATAATCCAACAGGATCATGTCTTCTTTTTTTAAAATGAGTCATTATAGCCACAGGAAAAAATATTTTCCCTTTTATTAATTGCATTTGAAAATAGTAGAAAAGGACTGTGTGTACATGTACTTGCATGCAGTAAAAAGCATAGAGCATTAAATAATTGTAATAATAATTCCCTCAAAATCAGCCATCTTTATTCTTATGAACCAGTCCGTTTGAGCATGCAGTCTTCCTTTCCACCGCAGGGTGGTTAATTAATGAACCTTTAGTTAATTGAGATTTTTGCTTGCCAGTTCCACAGGGGTTATTACTTAAACACATGCAAACTGCATTTCCATTTAAAGCAACTTTCTGGTTTTCTCTTTTCTATTATAAGTAGAGTCAATGCAATTTTTTCTGCATTCAAACATTCGATATTAACACTGCAGTGGTGTTCACCCACTACATATCATAGCTTGCAATCTATTCCTTATTACAAATAACCTATGCAGAGCCAGGAGCTGAAAACATGTGCTATTTCTGCAGAATTGCTTAAGCCCACAAATTTAAAGAAGCAAAGGTCTCGGGTGTCTTTCAAACAAACATTTTTCCCTGTAAAAAATGATTATTTCAAAAAAGAATTTTAATGTGAAAGCTTTCTTTTTGGTGGGGGTGTTTCTTGTATTATACAAATCTTTTATCCCTGGAACTTGCTAAAAAACCCCCCTCTGTATATGTCCAGTTTTAAACAATTTGAAAGACTTGAAACTGAAGATAAATATAATAAAAAATATAAATGGTGCAAGTCAAAGGAAACATATGAAAATTATAGAAATATATAAGTAGACATGGAAGCATCTTTTCCACATTTACAAGTGGGACATGGAAGTAAAGACACAAGCCAGTGAAAGCATCTATGGCAAAGAGAGGAAGCAGGCCAATCTGAAAAGCCCAGAGCCTTTACAAAGAACCACAAGAGTCCTTTGTTCATACGCAGTTGGGCCAGCAACTCAGATATCATGTATCTCCAAGAAAAGGTACACTTTATGCATTGCCAACATCAGCTTCCACACACACTGCCCTATTTAGGTGCCAAAGAGGAACAGCTAATGTAAGGGTGGCAAGGAATTCCCATTGCCACAGTATTATAATCTATGACCTCAACACTATCAGTAAAGATAACACTAAAAGACAATTTGAAAAGCACTTTTTTTTTTTTAGATATAGAGGCCCATTCAGTGCTGAGGACTAATTGTTAGTATCTCCACAATGGCAACTACATTGACATTGTCCAGCGGAGAGCTACCAAGATGATCAAGGGACTGGAGTGTCTCCCTTACGAGGAAAGGCTGAGAGACCTGGGCTTGTTTAGCCTGGAGAAGAGAAGACTGAGGGGGGATCTTATCAATGTTTATAAGTATCTGAAGGGTGGGTGTCAAGAGGATGGGACTGGACTCTTCTCAGTGGTGCCCGATGACAGGACAAGGGGCAACGGGCACAAGTTGGAACACAGGAGGTTCCACTTAAATATGAGAAAAAGCTTCTTTCCTGTGAGGGTGCCAGAGCAGCGGCACAGGCTGCCCAGAGAGGCTGTGGAGTCTCCTTCCCTGGAGACATTCAAACCCCGCCTGGACGCGGTCCTGTGCCCCCTGCTCTAGGTGTGCCTGCTCACGCAGGGGGGTTGGACAAGATGATCTCTTGAGGTCCCTTCCAACCCCTACCGTTCTGTGATTCTGTGAACCTGTGAAGTGATGGTAATAATCTCCAGTGGCCTTTAATGGCCTTTGGTGAGTCTTTACCAGGCAGGTAGCCAGTCTGCCGGTATGAATGGCCCTATCCTACGCTGAATGGAGAACTCTGCTAATTTTCACCACTAAAGAATATTGTTTAAAGGCCTGTTTAAAACCAGTTTCCAGGCAGGCTTGGAGGAGACAGAAGGGAGTGAAGGGACAGCTTACTTCCGCCTTTGCCGCTCTTCTCCATTCGGTACTGATAGATGTGCAGAGTGAAGAGCATGTGGGAGTTGCGGTGATCCTCCTCATCGCAGTCCCGCTGGCTGCTGCGACGTGAGGCAATGGCAGCATCAAGGAAGAAGGCAGCCTTCTCTGCTGTAGGGGCGCGGAGCTCACTCTGATTCTGAAGCTGCAGGTTAACATAAGGAAGAAATGACAAAAGTCAACACGACCAGACAACTTCCTGCAGTCAATGCACACTGTGGATATGCTGGCTTCTGATGGGATGAAAAAGGAGGAGGTGCCTGATGGAATGAGACCCTCCTGACACTGGCAGTGGCAATACCATGCCCTCCAGGAGCCCCATGATTAAATCTAGGCTTTTGAGAGTTCTCACTTGGGGTACATCTGGTGGCAGTTGTTACACATAAACCCCAGCAACGGGAAACCACTGGACAGATGCATAAATTTGTTCCTTCACTTTCCTATAATTTTAAGCTATTTATGCTTATTAATTATTCATTATTTGCATTATTTTTACTGCCTTTTTTCCCCTGCATTGCTGGCTCTGGCAATCATTGTGTCCTGATGGTTAGAAGTGAAAAAAAAAAAAAAAATGTAGAGGACACATCAATCCCAAATTCATCAGTTGGTGGAGACTGGCAGGGGCAGGACTACCCTTCAGGAAGTGTTAGAAGGGAGCAGCCCACAGATAAATCTGGGATATAACAGGACTGATGCTTGTGTTCAGCCCCATAGCATGTGGTAAGCAGAACAGAAGAGAAGGCTTTTTCTTGCCCCTTCATATCACATACTTATGCACCTGCTCACGAGCCAGGGCATACCATTAAATGGAACAAGGCAGGTAACGTACATACACTCACATTTGCTGGACCTCAATCCCAGTCACCAGCCTGCTCTTATCTCTCCAAAGTGACAGACAGCATAGGAGGGCAGATATTATTAACCCCCCATAACGTTAGGAATGCATGCATGTTTCATGTCACCTAAGATTAGTTTGTCTGTGGAAGGGACATGTGACTGTGCAATATGATGGCATTAGTTTTGGCAGTACGCAGAGCTGGCCCACAGCCCATAGGATAGACTTGTTTTGTCTGGCGTAAAAACAGTGAGGAACTCCCATTCTCAGGGTTTGTTCCCCTGTTATGTAACACAGCTAGAAGTTAAGTTCTTCTAAAGAAGAGTGTTCCTGTCTTCTCTTTGTGACAACAATTCAGCCTGAGGAGGGATAAAGCCAAGGCTCTGCGCTGGATGGGGTGACACAGCTAAAGGCTAAACTCTCCTTAGAAAGAGGGAGAGGGGCAGGAAGGAGTTAAGAAGGCAAGCAGAAGGCAGGCCAGTCTGTGGGCTGATCTCACTAATGTAAGCAAGAAGAAAATGTGCATACTTGGAAAGGCCCAATGACAGACAGTATGACATATGGTGATTATTCATTTGCTGTACACATTGCTGATTTTGCATATCTGTATGGCTAGAATATAATATCCTCCCTTCATCTGAGGATTTTGAGAATTCAGGTGTAGGACACATGAATCCAGAATGTCACTATGTGTTGTAAACACACATAAAAAGGCTTTTTATTCCTTGCAGTTTAATTCAGCATTTTACACTGCAGAGGTATATAGACATCTCATGGAACTACCTTTTCTCCACTGATATAATTTATTTTGTATATGGCTGTTCTGTCTGTATCTATATGAAAATAAGCAACAATAATGGGATATTCATTATTATTGCTATTGTGCTTAAATACCTCAGTAAATAATTAAGCCCTAAGGAGGGGCTAGTTGTTGCACAGTTATGTAACAAATGTAACATACATAAACTAATCCAGATTGTAACTGGCCCTTCTGTCACCCCAATGGGAACTGTGAAGGCTCAGGTCTCCCATTAGACTCTCTCATTAGACTCCACCCATTACTGGATACCAGAGGGTGAGATCTCTCGTGATACTCTAAGTATTTCATTAAAGAACTAAAGCCAGGAGTCAGGTGAGAATGAGAACCCTAATTGTTATTTAAAGTCAAGACGCAACTTTGTAGTCCTCAGGTAGAACGGAAAAGAATGGAAAATATGATCTACATATGTCCAAAAGGCTTAATGCACAAAGAGGTAAACCAGAAAATTTATTACTTGCTGTTTAAAACCTCATGATTCATTGCTTTTGTGATTATGAATCATGATTTCTAGGTGCTTGGAGCTGGAAATAGGGTACATGACCCGGTAGACCCATTTCCTCCTCCCTACATTCCCCACCCTTGGATAGGCAGTGCTCTGCAGGTTCTGGATGGAAGCAGCCTTTGCCTTTAAGGTTGAAAGAATATATTCAAGCTACATCATGCTGGTTTTCTTCATCTACTCATGCAAAAATCAGATTCACTCCCTCACAGACAGCAAAATGAAAAAATAGGCCTTTTTTCCCCTCAAACCAGGAGGGGAAAAAAAATTGGGTTGCTGAGACTTTCTAGTGGTTACCCAGGAAATACATGAGCCAGTTACTCATTCCTGCTAAACCTCCAAACCTGAGAAGATTTCGAGTTATTCTTGGCTTGCCCAGCTCAGGAATTTATTTCTTGGCAGCAATTAATAAGTAGCGATTAATGCTTCCTACAACATTGCTAATGCAAGTGCTATAAATAATGTAGTTTATAAAGAGATAAACAGCCATATTAATGGCCTCCAGCTATTTGTGCAGTACTGTAAATATTTTAGCTTGTTGTTTTACAAAAGAGAGATCACACTTTTTTATTTTTTTTTGTTAAGAATGAGGTGAATTTGTGTTTGCGCTGAATGTTTTCACATTTTATTGCAAACATGAGCCCCTGCTCAACATCAGTCATACCAGAGGTACAAATATTTAGGCCAGGAGAACAGATGGCCCTGCAGCTGCAGGTCATAAAGTTCTTGCATGTTTTAAAGTAAACACTTTCAAGTCTATAAACTTTATGCTCTGGGTAGTTCTTGAATTTGAACCATCTCAATAGCTAAAAAAAAAAAGTCACATTGCTTGTTTCAGTGTAAAATGAACCTTATATTCACCTGCATGCCATAAATGGGGTCTTCACAAAGGTAGACACCTGGGGACTGACCATCTTGCAGGCTGCCTGTAGCCACTTCTGACAACAGGTCTCTCAGATTTTCTTCTTTCCCCCACACTTCCACTGCAGATATGCGGACTGAGAAGCGGGCTCCTGTCTTCTCTTTGCGTTCATTAATCAACTTGAAGAGCCAGGAGATGGCACAAGGGATTATGCCGAGGTTTTGCATGGAATCATCCTTCCCGATCATGGTGTATGACTTCCCTGTCAGGGATGGAGAGGTAGAGAAAAGATAACAACTTCACTCCCAGGACCTTCACAGCCTTCTGCCAGGAGAGATTATCCTGCACAGCCTCATGAAAACAACTTCAGTACAATAAGGAGAGTCAGCAAGGGAGAAAGATAGGCAGGCAGACAAATAGTAAATGGAAACTGGAGAGCGTTTAAAACCAACAGACGAAATCTTGTCTTAAGCTGCTTTCAAAAATCATTACTTCATGCATTCCCCTGACATCCCCCATTCCCAAGGCAGGGTACTGCAGGTCCCTATCACACAACACTGCAGCCTCTGATGTGGATGACTAGTGGGGGGAATTGAGCAGAGCAGGATTGCTATGGCCTCTAAAAATCCCTGCTTTAGATACTGTGAGTATGGTATTCTTTGAATACCATTTTACTTCAAAGCACTATATTATGCTTCATACACACGGGTTGTGATTGACATAAACCCGGTCCCAGGATCATAAAGATGTAACTTCATATACAAAAAAACCCAAGTACACGTGGTCATTTGGTGCATAAGTGGGTCCACAATGAGAAATATTTTATGTGAGTCAAAACCTTCCTCTGGTTTGCTATTATTTGACTCTGCAATTATAGCTCCGGCTTGTCTCTGCTGCAAAAGTTTGCTTGTTAAGAACAAACACAGAGTACCATCTTCTACTGCTTTAGGTGTCACTACATATAATGCTCTTAGACAAGTTTTCTAAAGCTCCTAAATTTATAAGCCAAATGATAAATGTATATATATATCCTTGCAGGCAAGTACTTGTGTCTTCTTTACCTTGTTTCATTTCTTATGTTGAATCTATGTGGAAAAAGATCAGCGAAGAAAATAGTTTGTTAATGATGATGAATCTCCTTTTTATTGTCTTTCCATGAATACCTGAAATGCTGTTGACGCGTTTGCAAAGAGCGAGTTTTGGTCCATTGGTAACATTCAGCTAACCATTAGAACAGGATTTGTTGGAGACAGAATAGGAAGAGGTTAGTAATGAGTCAGCTGCCTTATCAGGAATAGAATATAGATCAAACTACCTGAGTGCCCAGTCACAGCACTTGAATAGTGCCATCACAAACATCAAGTACTTGAGTGAATACTCACAGCCTTTACAGAGCTTGATAAAAGCAGTATTTTGGCAATCTTCAATACCAAGCACATTTGTAAAACTAGATCACTGTTGGATCATTCATTAAAAATTCACTGTTGGATCATTCATTAACAATTGAAGACAGTGCTAAAAATTGCTATAGTACTCAGGAGATGGAATGAAGCAACAACTCAAAGATAACTTCTGTTTCAAAGAGCATGCTGTCCAACATTTAGACAATATGCAAAGTGAATAGATATGTAAGCGAGAGGTGAGGGTGTATGTAGTACAAGGGCACGCACAGTGTACCACTTTTAAATACAATTACTACGCACAGAGAAATGAAAGTTTGCTTTCCCCAATCTAATGTACTAGCAATCTTGGGTTAAAAATATTCACTTTGCTGCTTGAGTAGCGAAATTTAACAATACCAACCAAGCTTGGCATGGCCAAAGCAGAACACGCAGCCATCTGCCCCATTGACCACAGACTGGATTACCTCAGCCACAGTCCCAGCACATACTTCAGCNGAAAGAAAGAAAGAAAGAAAGAAAACCATTAACAATAAGGAAAATCAACAGAGTATTTTCACTGGGAAATGGTCATAGTATCATCAGTGCTCCACATAGCATGTTGAAGTATCAAAAAGTCTAAACCAGCTTGTCTCATTCCTGTGACCTATGCTGTTGATGATGAGAATGACATTACTTGTGTAAGCACATGAAGCAGGACTTTTTCTCTGTGTCAAGTTTCATTTTCTGAAGCATCAACATCCTTTTTTGGGGTTACATAAAATACACATACTGTAAGGGGATGTGGTTGGTTTGTTAGAACTGCCTATTTAGGGGACTTTAAAAATATATTTTTTATTAAAAAACAATCAAATACTGAGGAACTTTTACAGGCTCTATTATTTGCCCAGTTATGGACTGAATACAATTCCAATAGCAGGTGGGTAAGGAACGCAAAGGGAACAAACACCTTCTTTGCAATTAGCTAGGTGACTTTTTCTTAATTTTTCTCTACATTATTATGAGTCTTCTTAGCTTTTAGCAGCAGTAGGCTCCATCCTGAAGACTGTAGCAGTATTTTAAGAAGTGCAACACACAAATTTACCCTGGGCATTCTTAGATTTAAGGTTCAAGCAGGCTGAACAGTCTACAGTACTTCTGCAGCAACTGCCTATCAATAGTGGGCGAAACTAAATCAGAATTTGCACTTTAGGCTTTTATGTGAAGCACATTGCATTTGATTATAAACCATGTAAATTCACCTAGCACATGGGTATTGCTAGACTATCTCTGTAATAGTAAATAAAATGGGCCAGGAAAGGGACTGTTCACAGGCCAGGCCTTGAACTGTATACAGGCATTAGTCTGGGAGGTGCTAGCTGCCTGGACCAGAACAAGGTCAGGGATTGACCTAATGATACAATCATATGACAGTGCTTTAGCTAGCTAGGCCAGCCCTGTGTCCTAACTCTGTTTAGTTTATGGGTACACAAGCAGCCTTATGATACTTTTGTCTAGTTATACTTTGCAATGTTACTGTACTCTTCTACTGTCCTCCTTATGACATTTGGGTAACATAGTTCATCATACCAAAGAAGTCTAATAAAAATAAGAAACCTGAATATATACATATGAGTAAATATCTGTGGACTAAAATTCCCATCCTCCTATTGTAAACTGTACAATAGAGCACTGTATAAATAATCCTTGACTTCTTAATGAATAGGGGACTGCATTAGAGAACTGTAGTTCTGATAAGATCACTGTATACAACAAATAATAAGATTTTATAATATACAAACTTGTTGATAATAAGGATTTGCCTACTAGGCACCATTTAGCACATTTATTGCAACGTAATTTTAGGAGCATTTTTTTTACAGTAAAGAATAAAGAAAGCACACAATTATCGAGATACAATTTAATAAACTGATTTCATTATTGATGACATTGGCAGACCAAATTCAGCTCTGGTCCAACTCCACTGAAAGTACTACTGTTGCAGCAGAAACGAATTTAGCTCTGGTGCATGCCATTGTTTAATAACTATTCTGATTATACAATGCCTACCTGTGATGCATCTTGAGGGAAAACTGCATCAAAAGCAAACATCTTGGGTGGAACCTGGTTGCCCCGTTTCTGGAAAGCATTCTGACCTCCGCAGGTCAATGGGTCATACAGCGTGATTTGCTTTTTACGAGGGTCAACTTTTAAGAAAGAGCTGGACTCGGATGTGTCTCTGGCAAGCATGGAAGAAATACGCACCATGACTTTGACCTGTCAGCAAACACACAAAAAAATGACCACATTTGATTAGCGTCTTGGATCCTCTACACTGGTATGTTGAGTGAACTTTCCAATTACACCTGACCAAATCATACTTGCTTGCTGTAGCTAGTGTCTCAGTGGAAGTCAGTGAAGAAACAGGAATTATTATAGGCAGAATTTGGCCTAAAATACACAGTGAATAAGCCAGAACTCATCTCCATCTACTTCAGCAAGTAACATGTGTATTTAGAATTACGAGGTACATCATGGTATTTTAGTGTCAATGTTACTCAACTACAGTGATGAGGTATTACATCACCTTGTCTAACTCTCAATATAAATTGAAAATTAACTGTACCCCAGTGGCCCAATTAAGAAAGCTGAAAGGTAATCTAGACTGCTAAGCTATCAGAACTGCTGTGGTTTCTACAAAGCAGTCTGATCAATAAAGCAAGCACATAAAAGCCAGATCTGCAATTTACACCTTTCCGATTCTAATCCAAATGCAAAAAGATAAAGTGCTCAGTTCTAAGTGTCATCATCAAAGAGTTGTGAAGAGAGCCCTGTTTTAATGGTCATATTTTGAAATTATCGTCAAGGGAGTGGAATGTAATAAGCGATAAAAGATTTGTTAAAACATGTTAGCTCACAACTCATTAAATGGCTACATAATGAGACATTACTCCTAAGACAAAAATACATCTTCATGGATTTAATAAGGTTATACTGCATCCTTAGCCCACTTGGTAAGCAATTTAGATGTAAGTAAAACTGATGACAGTTGGTCTGACTTTGGTTCTCCTCATAAATTCACCACCTGCAGACACATGAGTTCCTGAACTTTAAAGGGCAAATATCACCTCTCTGCCAGCTCTTGTCTCTAGCCACACCTGCACACACTTTGTCCTAAAGTAGACCACTTTCACACCAAACAGACAGAACTTTTATCTAAATGCTCCTTAACTGTATGTCACTTGTATCACACCCACCCATGGTTGGCATGCAAGTGACCACAAAGGGTCACCTCAGCATAGGGTGGGAGCACATCAGCTATTGGAATGGCAGATGCACCCTGGGAGGAGGTTGTAGCCATAAAAGTTAGATGAGGCTGCGGTTTCTGTCGGTCTCATTGAGACTGGTGCTGTTTGTATGTAGGTCTCATTTCATGCTGGCCTAAACTCATCCCACATGGAAATAAACTGGCTGCTTTGAGAGGTCAAATCTGGGCAAATTAATTTTTGATACAACTCTTTTGAAGGCAACAGAATGAGACCAGAGATTAATTGGGATTATTCAGTATTTTTGTGATGTTTTCTCTATATGTCCGTGAGTCAAAGTGGTAATTTGACCCCATGTATTTTAACCTGGGAAAACAAGTTGTCACTAGATGGTGAAATGGCCACAAATCTGTGTACATTATTTCAGTTTTACACAATTAAGTTGAGGGAAAGAAGAAAAATACTGCTTGGGTTTGAATGGGTTTTCCTTTCAACTGCTCAGCTGACCTAACCTCTAACTGGAAAAAGCCACTTCCAATATTTTGCCAAAGGCATTCTTCTAAACCCAGCCCTAAATAGAGCTGATTTCTACTGAGGACAAAGGCAGCCAACACCCTCAGTCAGACCACATGAACTAGACAAGGTTTGAATGATTGTTCCAGCCCTAGATCTTCTGGCAGCTCAGAAAGGAGGCACTAGTCAAGTTAGCAGGGAAGGGAGGGAGTATAACACTGAATCCTAGAGGAGCAAGAAAACAAAGAAACAAAGAGCAATATCAGTCTTGATCTGTTTTCCTGTTTCAACTTCAGATGTCTGGCTTTTTCTACTGATTTTTAAACAGATGCTAATATCAAGAGCATTAGACTGATCTGCTGGAAACCAAAATAAATGCTATTCAACTACTATAAATAAAATAATTGCTCCGCTTTAACAAACTATTTCCCTATAAGTTTACGTGTATTTTTGGCTGCTATGAATCCATGTCCTCCAGAGCCTTGACCGTTGTGTGCAAAGGAGAGTTAACTGAATACCCTGGGGCTAAGTTTCTTTGGGTTTCGGAGAATGGCTAGTGCGTGAAATGTAACAACCCTTCATATATAGGCAGTCTAAGAGTACTTTCTGGCCTCAAACTGTATGGGCATTCAGTTTTAACTTCAGCTACAGCAGTTTTGTTACAGTGTAACATCACTGGCTTGGGTCCTGATTTAAACCTATTCACACAAAATCAGATTAATACCTGTCACTTCTTACTGAAGTAATACTGCAAATCCTCCTAACTTCCAACAGCTATAGTGACAGAAGCTGAGGCATCAGGTTTCTCTTTCTCTGGAGTAAAAGACCAATTTAACTCAAATCCTAAAAATTTACTATCATCAGATAAACTGAATGAACCACTACAAAAAAAGAGCTCATCTCAGAAGTCCCAGGAGTTGTCTAACAGCATACATTTTCTAACCATTTGGCTCCTCAACTCTGCCAAACATAGATGTTTCTCAAGAAAAATACTGCTATTGTCATGAACCTTTGTATTTCCTGGGCATTGGGGATTTTTTTGTTTTGAGATGTAATAATTCAGGTATGTTAGGGCAGAGGAATACCATATTGATTACACGTGGGTATCCTGGTAGCTGGACCACTTCTTACTCTGAAGCTTATTTGTTTGCAGCTGGCATGAAGATGTCTGTGCACCTTGGCACAGCTTATCTTGGGTAATTCAGCTCACCTCCATTTCGACCATCCTGCAGGAGCTGTCTCCATCCAAGCCAGCTGTCTCACCCCTTTGTAGACAATAGAGAGAAACAGGCGCTTCTAGCATGTATTTCACACAGTCTGTTTTATAGACCTGCCTTCTAGATAAGATGAGTTGGCCTCCACAAGTGCTTCTTGCTTTCTCTTTATCACTGCAAGCTTCTTAAATGATTACCAGATATGTAGGTGCCTACCTTGTAGGCTGTCTAAAGTTACTCTTTTTGCTGTAAACATAATAAAAATGCTTTTCCTGGGCAGTACAGCCCCTGGTCCAAACTCAGTAGCATACAAATATCTGTGTAACGGTCTTCAGCAAAAATCGCATGCTAACAAAAATAAAGATGGGTGCACGAGCATGACAGACATTGAACACAGGTAGTAGCAACAGATCATTTGAAGTTATCTGGCGATTTGTATACCCTAGAGTATTCTCCCAGGCTAGCTTCACACCAGTGAAACTCTTTCAAATTACTCCTGATTTACATAACATTAACTGAGAAGACAATTAGATCCTGGCTGTGCAAAACACATGTCCACTGTATGCCATGGTAGCTGTGACTATAGGAAAACCCCAAAAGCAGGCAAGTTACAGGTAAACTTCAGCCCTGAGAAACAAGTATTGGGATTCAGAACTGCATAAATAACTGTGACACAATAACCTAGGCAGACCAAAACAGATTTTTAAACATCTGAGCTAGATGTATCTTCTCAGGAGACAGGCAGGCTTGTGGTCTGGGAATCAGGCTGAGATTGGGGACCTAGGACCCCTCCTAACAGCTGTGTCTCAAATGCAGCATCATTGTGAACTAGAGCGATACAATCTCTGTGTTTCACACTCCCCACCTGTACAATGGGCTGAGTGGTAGCAAGGCATATGGAGACATTCAGCCATTACCGGGCTCAAAGGACTGGCAGTTGCTGTTAGGTAGGCACTCCATTATTAAATGTTATTATGCATGTAACCTAAACCCAAGGATTCGTGCAAAGCATTTCCCAACAGTGGTTATGACAAGAGTAAATCAACTAAGCTACAGCACTAGAAACAATGGGAGACCACGGCCTCCTGCATCGCCGTTGCACAGTCCTTCATGCAATTTACAGCTGGTGGTAGCAGGGGGAGGCTCAGAGTCCATGCTGGCCCTGCCAATCCACACCACGGGGGAGGCAGCGTGGGGATGGGTGAACGTAAGGCAGCCAGCTATGGGGATAGCACAGGAACTAAATGGACTTAAAAGACTTCATTTCAATTTAAGGAACAGACAGGTTGAAGATCACAGCGCTGCTCTGGGGAAGGCAGAAATACAGTACAGATAATTTGAAACTAACTGAACAGTGAAGTTTAAGAACTCTAATACTTTATGCTTGCAATTTATATTTAAATAAACTGTAAATTGAACTTCTCCTTAAAAAGAAGAAAGCAGTTTTTCTGCTTCACTTCCTATGTGTTATTACTCCTTTAGTCCAATGCTACAGTTTCCCACTAATCTCTTGTAATTGAAGGGTTTAAGAGATACCACTTGGATTAATGGGACCACCTAGTCTGCCAGAAATTATCTGAATCCCAGTGATCAGGTCTTGGCAGCGCCCAGCCTTAGACGCACCTCTGACTGTTTCTACAGGGAAACATGAAAGCAGTCTCTTGAGACATGCGCTGTTGGTAAAACAAACAATCTAGGCCTAATTTTGATCTAATTTTACACTCATGCAAACCTGGCTGAACTCAGCAAGAATTACCCCAGCTTAAGTGTGGGGAGAGAGAATAAAAGAAAAGGTCACTTGCTCTGCATCATTATTATGCCTCTCCTAGGATATAAGTTGGTCTCTTAATTCTGCTCACGCTGGAAACATTTTTTAATGTGCTTTCTCCTGCAAGGTCACAGGATTGCATTTGACAACTACTCAATCCACCAGGAACCCCATTTACTTCTCTGGATTGCAGTTCCTGCTTACAAAGATTTGTTCTGTTCTTGAATGAGTTTTACAGTCACTGAATTTCACAATATTGCTCCCAATGTGCAATGCCACAAATGAAAGCACAATCAGAGCTACATTGGTTAGGTTTCCTCAGCAAGGTTTCTTTATATTTTTGTATATGTATTTATTTTATACATATATATGTGTGTGTATTTAAATTATATAGACTATTTTTTTAAAAAATGTATATACATTTTTCTGAAAAAAAAATAAATATATATATATATAAATTAATACATAAACATTTTTCATAAATTTCCCTCCAAATCGTAATTATTGGCACTGAAGAGTTCCTTCATGGGTACCTTCAGTAGCATCAAGGGAAGATACAGGAGAATTGCTGTAATATCACTATGCTTCTGCACTGTAAAAATAAACACAGACCTTTTAATGAGCTCTATTGCAATTTCAGCTGCCTGAACCATGTTCCTTTGCCTTCTCCCTTTTTATCTAGTGCATCCCTATATACACATCAGCTATTTCTTGAAAAGGGAATTTGCTAATTGCAGGATTTTTCCCCAGCTAAACTCAATTTGTGACCTCTCATGGACCTTTTGTTATGTTCCTTCTCTGTGGAGAACGACAAAGGTTCAGCATGCTCCACAAAGCAGAACTGGTGCCATAGGAAAAAAAAGAATACAAGAGTCCAGCCCCTGCCACTGACACTCCCATGTCTCCTGTGCCCACAGGGGTCTGTCTGGAGGACCAGCACTGAAAAGAGCATGGAAGGTGGGAGAAGTAAGCTGTGTCAAATCTGCATCAAACCCAAATAACTACAAACAGAGGCTGGAATGTGGTGACACAAGCAATCAGAGATTGACACTGGGGATATTATCACTTCCTTCTACTCTTGCCTGTAAGATTTCGTTTGGGGTTCATTTATCTAATTACTGCAGGGACAGGGCTAGACAGCTGTTGCTTTGGGCATTGTGCTTGCCTTTATGAGCTGCTTTTCTCATCAATCATTTGAGCAGCTTCTGCTGGATGTGTGCCGGGTAGTGGTGGGAGGCAGGAGCTGCAGTGCAGTCATGGGCGAGACAGGCCAGCCGGGGCTATTGAGCTGTATTAGCACTCCATCAATGTAATGGCAATCACTGGCTGCAGGAACAGCCTTATTGGAGGTTAATGAAGAGTGGGTTTTGTAATTTCTCACTGTTACAGTTGTAAATAATGGTGGCAGGCACACATTTCTGTTGTAGCCAGCCACAAATACTACAGCATAAGAAAATCTATGACATCCCAAACACTTACGCATATACATGCTTTTGCATGATGGATTGTAAAGCTAGAAGCTTTTCTGTAGTGCCCAGAGAACATGGAAACAGTCTTAAGCATTTTAGATCATGAGACAATTAACTGATTGTGCTAAAATGAAATCTAGGAGGTCAAGACACACAGACTATGCCAGAATGAGATAAATACAAAATTGTATGAGTGGACATTATTCTAATGGAGGTCTCCTGGTTACATCTGGGGGAAAAAAAAAACAGCCAACAAACAACAAAACAAAATGAAACAAAACAAAAAAAACCCAAACAACTAACAAACAAATGAAATAAACCCAAAGAAAAAAAAGCTCTGGTAAATTATCCCAGTAGCGTAAGCTGGTCAGGAAGCATGTGTAAACAGGCTTCATTCTCCTCTCTTTCTATTTTCACAAAGTTAACTCTTGTAGGCTTCAGTGCTTCACTTTAGCACAAATTAGAAAATACCCAGGCCTGATCACTCATGTTCTTTGTGGAAATGGCTGTTACTGCTACTGCTGCTTTGGAAAAGCAATGAAAACAATTTAAAAAGCAATACCATTAGGGCTCGCAGGTCTCCTCTTTTTTGCAACTATCCCTCTGTTTCTTTCTTGTGTAATTGCTAAAACTTTACCAGCTCATCAACCCTGTCCTGTACAGCAGTTAAACTAATTTGCACTTGTAGCAATAATGGGAAGTAGCGTAAGTGTACTGTACACCAATCATATTATTTGAAGAACTTCCCCTTATGAGGATTGTACCCTTTTTCAGTTGAATGATGTAACTTTATTAGTAAATTCAGTAAAATCTGGTGTGAAATATGCTCAGGTCACAGGGCATGGCTCAGTGACCTCTTGTCTTGTTTGTGTCAGCAGTAGCTTTGAGTTTTGTCACTGTAATTTGGTATGGCCGAAAGACAGTGCTGAGCACTGACACCATCTGAATCCAGCATGTACATCAGCCCAGTCCCTCAGCTGTTGCTTTGCTACTTCAGCATTTACTAGATTAACAAAGAGCACTGCAACTTTCTTCAATTCTTTAACAAAATAAATAATAAAAAAGACATGAGGATCACCCTGTCATGGAAACAATCTTTCCCTAATTTTTCCCACATGCAACAAATAGACTGTGTGTTCCTGGCTTTCCTTTCACTTCCTTCTGATCTCGTTGAGGGAATTCTGCATTTCAGACCTGCCTAGCTGGGGCAGTCTGCGTGTTGCCTCAAGCAGGAGGGGGATTTTTTCCAGCTTCTGACACTCTCCACATACATCCACAGAGGCGTACCTGCATCTGTGATGGGGCCAACAACAGCCTAACTCAGCTCACGTGTGGGGATGAAATTTCAGCACTTCTTTTTGGAGAACATCTTTAACATCAATGTTAGTGGCATTTTCATAAGAACTGAACAAACTAAAACAGGATTCCACAATCCCAGCATCAACATGAGATCAGCTGGCAAATCTTGTCTGCCCTGCAGTGGATCTGCAGATATGTAAGCATACACCTACTGGTATGGTCAGCGGCTGCCTTACTTAAGCCTCTAACACACTACTGCAAAAATTTGCTCTCTCACTCTGATAAGAATTTGTTTTTCTGCACTGAGTAGCAAGCACAGCTGGCTGCCATGAATTTAAAGATCTCCTCATTTCCTTGGCATCAGATATCTTTACCTTTCAAAAGTGAACAGATCTTTTGCTTCACTTCAGTGACCATTTAGAGTAGAAGGTTTCCCCCCTTCCATTTTTCTACTTAATACAACTTTTTCAAAAGCGTCTTTAGATAGGAAGTATCTATACCTAGTAAATTAAACAAGGCAAAAACTGTTCCTTGGCACAAAAAGGCCAGGATCCTTCCCTGTAATTCTCATCCTCTGCTATGGTGTGGCAATATCCAGTGGTCTGCCAAGATGTCCTTTGCCCATGCTAATTTAAAAACCGTGCCTGTGATTGTTTGGGAGCGCAGTCCGCTGGCCCAAAACTGTGCCAGGGACCTTGTTAACAACACAGGAGTATGGATGATTGAGTGCCAGTGCCCAGGAACATTTCCTGCTCCTCTTTAATTTACTTTATAGTCTGTACTGCTTTTAGCTGGGATAGAGTT
>VZTV01113602.1:1062-17471 GCA_013400875.1 Anhinga rufa | reverse complement strand
TGTGATTCTGTGATTTCACCATCTGAGCAGAGCCAAAGAATTGCTAAATACAGAGGTGTACCCAAGGCAGGAGATGACAATAGCTTTTTGTAACTTCTTTCATTGTGCAGCAGGTGGGCCAGGGATTGCAGCTGAAGCAGAATTGTCAAGGTTGGGCTCAGCTGCCCCTCGGTCACATCAGCTCTCCTGCTGACTGCTGACAACCCTTGTGTCAGTGTGGTCAGCTGCTAGTCATGGCCAGCAGCTGTCCCCACAGACTAGGAACTGATACTGGATGCACTTGGGATGTATGCACAGCTCAGGAGTTACAGGTTTCCCAGTTCCCTTTTTCCTCCTTAGACATACAAAGACCTCAAGTAACTTTGGGGACTTTCAAAATGCTATGTGTAGTGAAAAATCATCTTTCACCAAGCCACTCCTTTGTTTTATGCTCCAGTGATATCAAAAACCTAGAAGTCCTCTGTGAGGGATGACCTTGTCAGGAGAAGGCTCTGAGTAGCATGTAGGAGGAACAGCAATAGAAAGGCACTAGTGCATGAGTTGTGGTGCAATGCATTCTTGTAATTCCATTCAGAAATAGACCCCAGGCTCCTCTGGTTTCTGCTTACATATCCTCACTGACTTTCAAAGATCCCTCTCTTCCCTGCACAAGACTTACTGCAAGAGAAGACCAGATTTTTTTGTGTTTACAGCATTTTCACTATTTGCTGTGTGAAGCCATCTGCTCACCACAGCACGGATACCAAAACTGCTAAAACACTTTTGCTTAGAGTAGGAAATCTTCCTTTAGTCTGTACACTCAGTAATTTATAACTGTCTGTGTTCAGTTGGTTACCTTTCAGAGATTAAGCATCTTTCAACAATAAGCCAGTATTGGTATTGGTATGTTGAAAAGATGTGACCAGCCAAGAGCTGGGAGGCCCTCAGAGCTAGAGCATTTACTGGCTAAAGCAGAATGACTATCTTAATTCATTCATATGGCTGAAATGTACAGTGAGACCAATAGAAATTCTTAAAGGTCAGTGCTGAGCAACATAAAAGCTTTAAGAAACCAAGTCTCAGTTTTTCTACGTTTTGTGTTTATAAATCTTATTTTTAAAATAAAAAGGATCTTTGTAGGAAATGTTAATTTTATGATACATGAAGACTAATTGCTGAGACAAATATTTTGGTTTGCAGCAACTCAAATATTTCCATTTGATAGGCAAAAAGCATAAGCAGTAATAAAATTGGTAATAAACTCTGAATTATTGTCAGTGATTATTTCTTATCGTCACACGGGATCAAGTTTTCAGCCTGGTTATCATCTAAGACCTATTTCTGAATCTTTAAAATCTTGCAAACAAAGCAGTTTTATTTTATATTATGTTTTATGTTGCTGTTCTTCCAATAAAAACCATTTAAAGGCTGTTTCTTGAAAATAACTCTACAGACATTCCACATGAAATAAGGTAAGGTAATGGAAGTAGGAGTGTGAGCACAGGAGATCCTGGGAGGAAGAAAACAGGCCTGTTGGGAAGGTCTAAAGATGGTAAAATGTCATATTCATGAAAAAATGAATCTAAATGTGAGGATGCAAGGGAGACCATGTTTTCCTGTTGTGATCCTGAGGCAGCAAGCTATTAATCAGACACAATTACACTTTCCTGTGTAATTGCATCATTTTGGACAAAAGTCCAAACCAAAAAAACCAAATCCACATGAAACCTGCAGAGTTCTAAGTCTGCCTTTGCCTCCCATTTCTAACTCAGCATTGCAACAGAAATACACGGACGAAGATGAAATGTGTTATCTTCTGGTAAAAGGGTGGACCTGGCCTTTGAGCAAGTAAAAGGCAACAGGAATATGCATGAGAAAGGGAGAGAGAGGGACAGAGCAATGGAGAAGGAATTCACCAGAGACAGCTTTTGGGAAATGTGCTGGCAGCAAAGACTGTTGAAATTCTGAACAAGCAAAATATTTTCATGGAAATTTTGTAGACATTATTAAACAGAGTTGCGTCAAAGAATCAATGTGACTTCATTGTCCATTTCTCCTCAAAATGTTTTACCAAGCCATTCAGGTCAAAACAATAATACATAACAAGGAGGAGATTGTGTGGTTTTATATCTTAGTCTGGAAAACTGATTTAAAAGAAAAAGAAAATTCTAACGAATATTGGGCTAGTTGGCTGCTTTTCCTTTTTTTCCCCTTTCCTTTAAGAAAAAGAAATAATCAAAAATTTCAAAATATGTCTGTGGAGTTTGACCCAAAGACACAGAAATCAATGGGCGCCATTATATTGGCTTCAGAGAACAGTGGATGAATTTAAATAGTTTTGTTCTTAGTAGCATGATTTTTTTCTTCATTTTTCTTCTGATTCAAGAGTGTGGAACTGTTCTCAGGCCAATAGCTATGTATTTTTTCTGAAGGGCTCAAGGCCCCAACTCAGAGATTGATTTTTTTCTTCCTTTAAAAAAAAATACACAACCCCCCCCTATAATTGGTTAGAATTATCATTTATCTTATAATTTTGAAACAGTGGAAAAATCAAGGGAATGCATTGCCATGTGGGGAGGGAGTGGGAGAGATAGTATCTCTTTTCATTTATAAACAAATACATGCAGAAGGGGGGAATATGAACACAGATTTCTTTACTTCAAAGGATTTCCAAATGCTCTTGCCTAGCTGATAGTTTCCTAAATTGGCTTATACTGTAGGGATCAATTAAAATATCATTGCTGATAAATTGCTGCAGGGAAATTGCAAGTCTGGACATGCATAGCCTCATTTCATGATGCATTATGTACTCATATGATTTACTGAGCAAAAAGATTAAATAAATGGAAAATTTAGGAATTATTTTTCAGTATATCTGAATACATATGCAAAAAATAAGGAAAAGGTCACTTTGAAAAGGGCATTATGATGACGGGGTTTTATAGCTTTCTTTCTTTTATGTATCCATCTCAGATGCATGAATTAAGGATCTTGGCTCCCACAAATGTAACAAAACCCGCAGAGGATGACAGAGCACTTGGTTGCACTGGTGGACTGTGCATATGAAACCAGGTTCCTCAGTGTTGGACATAAGTTTAGTATAGACATAATTTCTGGATATTGCAGCGGTCCCTTGTCTGGACACCGTAACCAACTGCTTAAAACAGGGTGCTATCTCTTTCAGGGTAAAATTAATCACAGATGAGTGTTAGCTCTGTATTGAAGCTCCATTATACCCCTTTGCAGCAGCACAAGCAGTTTGTGGAAATACACACTGGACTGTTAAACATAGAGGTAGTTTTGAGTAGCTCTTTAGAAGTCACATTTGAAGAACAGAGCTCTGCAGTGGCTACAGGGATGAACCAACACCAGAGACTGAGAAGCATCTAGCACTTTACAAGGAACATTTAGGAGCTAATAGAGATTAAATGCAAAGATATATAATGCAAAAGCATCATTCTGCATGGTAGATTTTTATTCTTTTGGATTTCTTGCTCCTTTTGTTGTTGCTTATTATTCAGCAAGTGAGATGCATTCTTTCATATATGCTTTTAGACCCCTCTCTATATTGGCCATACCAAGATATTCTGATGGAAAGCAGAAACGTGCCCCCAGTTTCAAACCACAAGGAGCAGCACTTTGTATGTCATGACAAAGATGGTAGCTCATATCCTAAAACAGAGAGACTTCCAGTTGATTATTTTGCATCACTATATGAAATGTCAATCAAACCATGACTAACACTGAAGAACCCAGTCAGTGCCCCTGGTAGAGGAATACAACTTTTCACCAAGCAAGTTAACTCAGCTAGCTCATGTAAGCTGTGAAATCAAGATAAGAAAATTACCAAATTCATATTTAAAATAGTTCCTTAAAATACTACCCACTATATGCAGGAATAGTTTTGCACCTGCAGTTTTCTGCAGGCTTTACTTGATTTTTTTTTAACCCACTTACTACATTTTTAGCAGCAATATACTATTCAAACAAATAAAGCCCACAAATTATGCAGGTGTCAAGAGAAACACCAGACTGAGTTACCACTTAGAAACCAACACTTAAAAATCCATAACTAATAGTCTGTAAATGGAAGAATAATGCATGCTTCAACCTTGTCATTGCCTTGATCTGTAAAAAATGGCTGTACTTTTAAAGAAAAGTTTATTTGAGTTTAACCCAAAAGCAAACAATTACATACTGCAAAACAGGTACATCCTTTTTTCCTCTTTGTGGTCAGTTTCCCTTTTAGGTCCCAGTCTCTTGATCACTACTGTTTGATGAATCAGCTTTCCTGTTAACTAGAGGTGCAGAGCCATCATATAATGAAAACACTCTGCATTTTATGACTCCCTAGACTGTAGTTCTGCATATTAAAATAGAGTTTAAATCTCAGTGTAAGAAATAAAATCAAATCTAGCATCTGTGGTTTTAACAGAACAGTTAAAAATGCTGCTCATTTAATTTTAACAATATTTTTTAATGTTATACAGTATAAAAAGAGGCCCTGGATATAATTAAAGAATGCCCATAAATTAGAAATAAATTGGCAGAAATCAGCACAATTGTTCAAAACATGAACTAGTTTCATTAAACATACAAGTTTGATGGCAAATAATTTCGAGTCCTATTTAAAATTAACAGAACTACTACTTTACCACCACTTACATATTGCTTTCATCTGTTCAATAAAGGATAGATATAAGGTGAATGGACTTATCAATCTCTTTGGGTTTCTTAACTCTCTTCAAAAGTTAATTTTTTGTTAGGATCCCAAACCAGCAACTTAGCTGTTTTAAAGATACTGCACATAAAAGGCACTGGTACAGTCTGCCAGGAAGTACTGAAACTGATGGGATTTTAGGGGACAGCTGAATCTTATTTCAATCTATTCACAGTCAAGACACTTGTCCTTTAACACAGTGATACAGCAACAGAAATACTTAACACTAGTGTTAAGGCAACACAGCCTTATAAATGTACCATGCATTCAGTCTTCTGCAATTACACTATACTGCTGTTTGTCTGGGGTGGCTTTTCCACCTCCCCTGTAAATCAAGGAAATTTCTCCCTTCCCTTCCCTTCCCTTCCCTTCCCTTCCCTTCCCTTCCCCAAAATGTTACCTTTACCTTTTACAAAGGTCCACAGTCTTTGGACAGGTTAATGTATACAGAATCATAGAACAGAACCATAGAATGGTTTGGGTTAGAAGAAACCTCAAAGATCATCTAGTTCCAACCCCATCCACCATGGGCAGGAACCCCTTCCACTAGATCAGTTTGCTCAAAGCCCCATCCAACCTCACCTTGAACATTTCCAGGGAGGGGGCATCCACAGCTTCTCTGGGCAACCTGTTCCAGTGCCGTGCTTTCTTCTTCGGCTGAACTCTGCTCTATAGCACTGTTTCTTTGCTGTCACACTTCATTTTTGTTAATAATATTTTCCCATATAAATTTTCCCATAGAAGGCCTGGGAATTTAGGTAATTAGTAATACAATTAGTAATAAAAGAGTAAGAAAATGCTGCTACAAAGCATTAGAACAAATTCTGCTTTTAAAATTTTCTGTTTCCTTCAATTATTCCTCTTTTTAAGAATAGCTACATAGCAAGAGTGTTATTTTCTGTAACTATACCCAATATTGCAAGGAACAGATGGATCTCTTGGAAACCACAAAATAAGCCATAAATGCTAAACTTTGTCTAGAGCACAGGAAAAATGCACATAGAAGGCCTATATTCTAATAAGCTGAAATGTCTATGAACTAAGTATGTTCATACACTGGAAGTTTCATTTAAATGTGAGGCAAAACCCCTTTCCTGTGCGGGTGCCAGAGCAGTGGCCCAGGCTGCCCAGAGAGGCTGTGGAGTCTCCTTCCCTGGAGACATTCACACGCCACCTGGACGCGGTCCTGTGCCCCCTGCTCTGGGTGTGCCTGCTCACGCAGCGGGGTTGGACAAGATGATCTCTGGAGGTCCCTTCGAATCCCTGCCATTCTGTGATTCTGTGATTCTGTAAGTAGCATATAAACTTACTGATGGAACCTTTGACTGCCCCAAAAGGTTAAGTTAATATTAATTCTTCATTGTTACAAACTAAAGTACATTTAGGCACAAAATAAAACAATAATAAAAATAATAATTTAAAAAAAAAAAAAGGAAAGCCTTCCTTTAGAGATAACCTTTAATGGAATATCTCTTTTCATGCAACAAGGTTAGCTCTATTTTTCACAGTGGTATTCCTTGTAAATCCAATGTAAGGTCAATGTGGTGTTAAGGAACATTACAAAATCGGATCTTTATGAGCAAGAGTTAAGGTTGGATCAGATGATCTTTGAAGTCCCTTCCAACTTGGTATTCTATGATAACAGTAACCACAGGATTAAATTTGATACGATATAAAAGGTTTCATGATGTGGTGACTGCCTGTCCCTGTAGGATGTGGGATGACGTGAAGTGTGCCACAGTGCCTGTAATATATAGCTTTAGTCAGTTCAGTTGGATATATGGTTTTATAACATGAGCTTCTAAACAAATATAAATGACGAAATAATCTCTGACAGAAGGAAAAGAGTAGAGGGACTGAAAAAGGCTGGAGTTTTTATTAGAGGTAGATGAACACATTTAAATGGTGTGCTGATTCAGATTTCTGTCTGTATTCAGAGCTAACCAGATCCTGAGTAGTTTTTCAGCTCAGGAAAATTTAGTTAAGGACTAGCTCAGACCAGCCTTACTCTACAGCTCTACAGCTTCCCCTTCTGTCTTTATGTCCCTTCACTTTTCAGTGTACTTGTTCACTCTTGATTATGCTCATGAAGAAGCTAGGCATAGAACTAGTGGAATTAATACATTTGCTGATACACCATTGCTTGCTTCTCATACCTTTATAATGAAAATTACACTGACATGTACATGTAGAGACAGCCAAGCCCTCTTTACATAATCTTGCCCAACCTTGCTCAGCCAGACTGTAGTACGTAAAATGGACACACTTGTAGCCATTTCTGCTGTAAGCAGGAGAAGGGCTAGGAGGCACAGGGCTCTGCGAGGAGATCTGTCATCTCAGGGGAGAACAGCATTATCGTCTCTTGTACTGCAGGATTACCTGGGAGCTTAAGCCATGGATAAAAGCTAGTAGCGGGCCCTAGCTTGACTAAAATCCAAGATTAAATTCTGTAGAGGATCGCTTGGGTAGACAGAAGTTGGGAGAAAATTTCCTCTCCATGGGGAAATGGAATAGAAGATTAAGCTAGCAGGGTTTATGAACAAGCAGAAAAACATCAGGAATAAAAATCTGAAGAAGTCAGTGCCAATTATTAGGTAAGGAAAGATATTTGAGTAGGAAGAAGGTCAGAACCAAAGCAGTTTAGATGTCACTTAGCAGCGCTTGTTTGTGCTTTTTGGATACAGAAAAACAAAATGTTAACCTAAGCCGTGACATCCTATAAAGGATGGGACAACTCTTAACTAGAAACACAGATAGGAATAAAATAATACCCATTTCTCCACCATCTCCTTTTTAGCACAATACTAACAATAAAGCTTGATTTGTGCAGTGAACACCCCCTCAAGGAGTTTTACAAAGTGAGAGTGCCACAGCTTCTCAGATTTAATAAAACCTATTATATACGAACGAACAACATCAATACAGAGATGCTACAAAAACACATTAGCAATTGCTGATCATGTCAGCCAGTGATCCTGATTAGTCAGTACTAGCCACTTCTAAAAACTGTCTCCTTTGAAAGTAACTGCTGTTATATATGTTATCACACAGCACCATACCTGCCCTTGATGTTGTGTATTGATTGATTGCACTGGTACTTGAGCACTGCCCATCATCTGACAGAAAATGTGTCTTCAAATAGCATGGGGGCAGGAGTAATACTGTGCCACCTCAACACTTCTGAACTACAGTTATGATTCTTTACTGTCATGATTATCTGCTTTTATAGTGATAACTGGATAGTGATAACTCTTATAAAGCAGCATGATCTCTTATATGTGAAAATTTAACTTATCACATGCTCTTGCAGCTCACAGCTTCATATAACGAGACTTGTTTAGCAACCATGATCATGGATATGGTCCTTGTTCTCAAGCATATGCTTCTTAAGGAAATGTTTTATGTTAAGTTGGGGACAATTTTTATTGTTACAACAATATGTGCTCTCACTAAAGAAATGTTTATAAGATGGAAAAGGAAATAAAAAATATATTTTAAGTATTCTGTGACAGAGATTTTTGGGGCAGTCTGTAAGATGAGAACAAAAAGTTTATTTACACAAGTTTTATAAAAAAGAAGTTCCTTTTCCACAAATGTTTTTATTTAGCACCATTAGGTGTTCCTGTCTATGCAGATGATCTGTGGATAATTTAAACCCAGAAGCTCTTGTCTTCTCAGCCTTCTTCAGGAATCCCCAAATCCCTCCCCTGCCTTGTCCGTTTGGCCTTATTGCCCAGATCTCCCACAAGTCTCTGATATTGAGGTGGTTATCTGAGGCTAAACATTTTACACATGAAATATGATTTCTTCAAAGATATTTTCTTTCACTGTGCTTACACTTATATCCAACATAGTTTCCCATGCAAACACAGCAGACCCTGGAGCATGTCACCTTCTCCACAAAGGCTCATCAAGGTACTCTAGAGGACAAAGGTGGGAAGGAATACATTTTTTCATCTAGTTTTTTAACTTTTCAGTTGCAAATTGTTAACATTATTGTCTTCTCCTGGACAAACTCCCACATGTATAATCTTTTCCAGTGGTACTCCACTATGAAGAACATCCAGCAGTTTTTACTACTAGCATGATAATCAGTCTTGGGCTAGCAGAATACCAGTGCATGATGCAATGATAATTAAATTAGCCTTTAGCAAAACAATCATAGCAAAGTGTGATCATTTGTGTAGACAAAAGCAGTTCTTAGTGAATATTTCACATAGATTTGTTGCAATACTGCAAAAGCTCTACTTTTACTAAAACTGTCTCACAAGAACTTGTATTTCTTCTACTGCTCCAGCTACTGATTTTGCACTGGAGAAATAAAAGTGTGGTACAAAGAATTCTTAAAGGCAGGCTTGAACTGCAATTTAGTGAATGCTTTTTGAAGCAAGTAATGTCATTTTGCCCTTGTACTTTCATTTTAAAAGTCAAAAGATTCATAAGCAACCTTGGACAATGAGTAAAAATAAGGCAAAATCCACACCCTGTGGGTATAAACAGAGGCAGTTCTCCTTGCCTAGGGAGACAAGTCTCCTTCTTTACTTGAACTGGGTCAGAAAGGCAGGTTCAGACAAAGATTTTTGAAGGCCTGTAGTAACCTTAGATCTTCAATTCTGACCTTGAGTACAACCAAGCACAGGAATACACATGCACGTGAGCACACACCCCCACACCCACCTTAAAACTTCATGTATTTTCAACTTCAGCCATTTTCCAAAGTTGTCTGGCTACAACAAAGAATAAGAAACATCACCAACCTGCCAGGGCTATCTATGAAATGTGAACAGTGTTTCATTATTCCTCTCATACATAAGTGCACTATTCACATACACATGCTTATTTCATAGAATCATAGAATGGTTTGGGTTGGAAGGGACCTTTAGAGATCATCTAGTCCAACCCCCCTGCAGTGAGCAGGGATATCTTCAACTAGGCCAGGTTGCTCAGAGCCCCGTCCAACCTGGCCTTGTATGTTTCTAGGGATGGGGCATCTACCACCTCTCGGGGCAACCCCCTTCCAGTGTCTCACCACCCTCATTGTAAATTTTTTTTCCTTATATCCAGTCTAAATCTACCCTCTTTCAGTTTAAACCATTACCCCTTGTCCTGTCACAACAGGCCTTGCTAAAGAGATCATCCCCATCTTTCCTATAGTCCCCCATTAAGTACTGGAAGGCTGCAATAAGGTCTCCCCACAGCCTTCTCTTCTCCAAGCTGAACAACCCCAACTCTCTCAGCATGTCTCCATAGCAGAAGTGCTCCAGCCCTCTGATCATCTTCACGGCCTCCTCTGGACCCGCTCCAGCAGGTCCATGTCCTTTCTGTGTTGGGGGCTCCAGAGCTGGACGCAGCACTGCAGGGGGGGTCTCACCAGAGCAGAGTAGAGGGGCAGAATCACCTCCCTCGCCCTGCTGCCCACGCTGCTTTTGATGCAGCCCAGGATACGGTTGGCTTTCTGGGCTGCGAGTGCACATTGTTGGCTCATGCCCAGCTTTTCACTCACCAGTACCCCCAAGTCCTTCTCCGCAGGGCTGCTCTCAATCCCTTCATCCCCCAGCCTTATCGGTATTGGGGGTTGCCCTGACCCAGGTGCAGGACCTTCACTTCCCACAAAACTTTCCAGAATATGTGCCTTGAATATATATGTTTCTCAATTGATTCACACTTTCCAGGCTGACAGATTCACAGCTTCAAAAAGAAAAACTTGTTATATTGGACTTCAAAATCCTGTATGAAAGTAAGAAAAGAAACTTGTGCTTCTTTCTAAAAGTCCAGATTATCTCCCAAAGCCAGTTTCTCTCCAGAAGCAGGACCCCTACCAAAAAGCTTTAATCTAGCTGGTCCAAGAGTGTGAGACTCAAGGACATGCACTCTTGCTCAGAGCTGGTATTGGCTGGTACTGGCCCTGGTGTCTAACCCACACCTATTCTACCAAACTAACCAGGTTTTAGGCACAGGAAGAGGAGGAAGCAGAATAAGAGTAGGTTTTTTCCATTCTCCTATAGTTTTTTGAAAAATCAATTTCTCATACTTGTTTTAAGGCCCAGTGGAGATTTTCCTTCGTTTATTGGCAGTGAACTCAACCAATCTGAAATTTCTGTCCATCTATAAAATTAGATACAGATGCTAACATACCTTACTGCAAGGCAATACAGCCAGGCACAAGCAATCCAGTTTTCTGGCAACTCCAGGCAATTTCTTGATGCAAGTGATCAATCAACAGACTAGACGTGATGCTTTGTTGGACCTGCTACTCACAAACAAGAAAGAAGTGGTGGAAGATGTGAAGATCAAAGGCATCTTTGGCTGCAGTGACTATGAGACTATGAGGTTTAAGGCTCTGAAAGAACTCAGCAAAACAGAATTACAACTGTGGACTTCAGAATTGCTGATTTTGGCCTTTTCAGGTCTTCACAGGTCTCTGCTGGAGCTTGTAGGAGGAAGGCAGTACCCACAGGGGGGGAACATTGAGATAGGAAGCACTTAAGCCAGTTAAACATACAGAAGCCTGTGGGACCAGAGATGAAAAAGGCAAACACTGCATCCATCTTAAAGAAACACAAGGAGAGGATGGATCCAGGCAACCTACAGGCCATTTGGCCTCACCACAGTCCCTGGAAGGGGAAGGAGAAAATCCTCTTAGAAGCCATTTCTAAACACACAAAGAACAAGAAGGTAATTGGGAAGAGCCAACATGGGTTTACCGAGTGCAAATCCTGCCCAACCAAGCTTATTGCTTTCTGTGATGAGCTAACCAGCACTGTGGACAAGGGGAGGGCAGTGGGTGCTGCATATGTTGATTTGAGCAAAACCTTTAACACAGCCTCTCAGAGTTTACTTCTCACTAGATTGGTAAGAATGGGGATGGATAAGTGGAGACTAAAGTGGTTGGAAAATTGCCTGGAGTCCTGGGCTCAGAAAGCTATTACTACTCATGCAAACAGCAGCTCTGCAGAAATGTCCTGTGTCCCTGGGGGGCAGCAGGCTGCCAGGAGGCAGCAGTGCTCCTGGACAGCACAGCAGCCCCTGCACCCAGGTCTACACCAGCACAGGTGCAGCAGCAGGGCCAGGCACTGATGCTGCTCGGCACCGGTGAGACTGCACCGGGACTGCAGGGTCCAGGTCTGGGCTCCTGGCGCAGGACAGATCCTGACGTACAGGAGCTAGTCCAGCAGAGGGTCCCTGTGATGGTCAGGACTGGAGCCTAGCATGTACGAGGGGAGGTAGGGGGTGCTGAGAAAGTTCATCCTGTGGAAGAAGAGGGTAGGGGAGACCTCACTGCTGTCTGCAGCTGCCTGATGGGAAAAGACAAAACCAGAGTCTTCTTGCAGATGCATGGTGATAAGAAGAATCAACAAGCAAAAGTTGGAACACAGGAACATCTGATAAGGAAAACAAAAAGTACCATGAGGGTAGCTAAATACTGGAGCAAGTTGCCTGGAGAGGTTGTGGGATGTCCCATACTGGAGGTGTTTAAGACTCAATGAGACAATTCCCTGAATGAGCCCTGTTTTGAGCAGGGGGTTGGATTAGGTGACCTCCAGAGTTTTCTGCCACCCTGAATTGTTCTAGGTGATTCAGTGATTCTAAACATTTGGGTTACATGCATTCAGACAGAAAGCATATTTAAATGTTTCACTGCAGTGCCCTTACTTTTTTGTTAAGTTTTATTACGGCTCATGGTTTTTGTGGTTTTACAAAGCAGATCTAATTTGCACTTGTCAGGTTTCCTTAGAACATATCACGAAGCTGTCTTGTAATCATATGTATAAAATTCTTTATAATTTAAACCACAAGATCTTTCCAATAATATGATTCTTTCATCAATTAGACCTCAAGTTGCTTCCTTGGTAGGCTGTGTGTCATGTGGACTGTACAATCCATACATTCTGTCCTTAGCCACAAACTACTGACTCATTAGGAGAACTCAGATTTTTTTTTCCCTTCAGTGAGGAAGGAAAGATCAAGAGATCAATCAGTGACATGCAAGTGTGTCTGAAAAAAAAAGGGAAAGTTTTGTCATAATGTCACATTCAGAGCCACATTAAGTAATTAACTAAAACGTAGTATCTGCTGTGAAAGACTACTTTTCTCATTGCGATATAAAAATTTACTCTATGGAATGTAGTCCCAAATCTAGTGAAATTAATGGAACAACTGCATTCAAATTTAACACAGTCTTGATTTTTTCTAGTGTATTTTTTGCTGTATTTTTTAAACTTTAGATAATACCTCGGGCTTAAAAATAATCAGGAACTGCTTCCTAACTGAACTTTAGTGTGTGACAGTTCTTATTTGCAAATGAATCACAAGGTGATAAAGTTGTAACCTTTTGTTACTGAAAATCATGTCCATGCTAATTTAGTCGTGGAAATCAAAAGTGGGAGACAGGGATGGCTTGCCATCATGATGATTTAAAAATATGATAACTTTTGTTCCTCACTCAAATAACCCAGATGGGAAAGGGAGATAGCACCATTTCCTCCAAACCACTTATCCATAAAATGCTGAGTTTACAGATATTTTAAAATGTTACCATGTGAGTAATATTCCTGTGTACATATTCTTGGTTTACAGGCACTTGCCATATGGTGTTCCTGCAATTCAGTCTTTTTTCCTTTTTTTTTTTTTAAACATACAGTCCATGTGCTTGTGTCAGTCTCTCCCTGTTGAATTCTGCTCATAATTAATCTCTTGGTTCACGTAATCACCTCTTCTGTATATTCTCCTAGTGAAGGATGTGAGTTCTCAGGGGTGCAACATCTTAGGCAGGGAACAAAGGCTTTGCTTTCCTCTGTCCATGTTAGAGTGCTAATGTGATTCTCTGTAGCTGAGCTTCTTAGCAAAGAAACTGAGGATTTACAGTCCTCCTCCAGCTTTCTCAGATAAGGGGTTCTTCAAGGCTTTCAAGAGCTGACCTTGCAAAGGACTGTGTTCTTTTAATGCGCTCCCCTTTAGAAGAGAGCTTACCTGTTTTTTCAGCCTGATGGAGCTACTATTAAAAAGGGTTTCCATGGATACTGACATCAATAGGAAATGAAAGAGGGCTGTCCTGCTTTCTGACCCACTGGAGTTCCTCATTGTTGCTATGGCAAAGCTTACAGATGTCACTGGTATTGTTTTGCATAATCTACAGCCTGGGCAAAAGTATTCTGTAGGGATGGGTAAATACTTCTGGTTAGAACAAGTGAAAACTTGTGATTGATGGTGGTCTTAGAAGGTTTCTTAAACTTTAGGATAATTTGTAAAACAAATGGATTATTCCACTAAATATCTTTCTCATAGGTCTCTGTCAAAGCCAGAAGTAGAAATTCAAAAGAGAATGAATCTCAGCACCCTTTGAAATTCACTCATAGTAATAACTAATGAATTTGGAATTAAACTTTGTCATTTTATAGTGACTATCCTATATAGTTAAAGGCAATTCTCAGACTATAAAGTAGTGAAGAACTACATTTTGGAATTTCCTCATTGTGGACCTAGATTAAAGACCAGGTAAAAGGAGGTATCTCAGCTGACCTGACTGGGATATGGATTCGACTGCACCCCCCAACTTAGACATTCATGATAAATGGATACTAATGTTTTAACAACCCAATATGAAATAATGACTTTTGTTGTTATATAGACTTTATTTTATTCATTTTATTATTTGACCAGGAAGGTTTTGAGGAATATTCCTGCATTTCATAAAAAGTTTCCTTAACATATTAAACACTCTTCCCTCACTTCTCCACAATACACGCACACAAAATAAAACAATCCATTCCCCCTTAGATCCACAAACCCTTCAAGTGGCATAGATGGGACTTCTCTAGCAGTGAAGATTTATTGCCTGTGTCCCAACACTTGAGATGGATATAGGATGTTCTGCCAAAAAGAAGGAATTGAAAATTGGTAGAAGAAATAACTGAAGGGGCACACTAGTCAAAGAAAGGTTCTGACCTCCCCACTAAGGCATTATTTTATCATTTTATGTTACCTGGATTAGTCTGCTTGTTTGAATCTTCTGTGTGTATGTTTTATTGTTTTATTTCCCATCCTGGTCATAAAGGGCATATTTATTGTTTAGTAAGCAAAATTAGGGTGGCTGCAGTTTACATAGTCAATAGCAGTCAAACACTAAGGTCAGTGTCTATCACATCTTGGAAAAATTGGGGTTAGAGCAGGTGAAATTATCATTCCATTTTGGTTTTATGGCTCTAATAGAAAGCCACAGAGTCCCTGACCCCTGCTGCCACTCATGTCTTGCTCTAATAGCAATGTATAACCTTCGACACTCAATTAAAACAGGAAATAAGGCAAAGAAGGGGTCAGTATGCATGTTTGGCCATCTGAGCCTTTGGAAAAAAGGTCCAAGAAGGCTTTCAAAAAGGGAGGAAGGGGGGAAGAGGGGAGGGCAGGAGGGAGAGCAGGAGTGAAAGGGGAAAGTAGGGAAGAAAAGGAGAAACAAAGGGGGAAAGCAGAAAGGAGAAGGGGAAGGAAAAGAAAGCCCTTCTGCATTTGTATGTTGGGTGACCTTAAGTCCTCAAATGCATTAAAACATCCTGCTGCATGGCAATTCACACACACTGTCTCTCTACTAAAAGCACAAGTCTGTCTTCCTGGCTGCCTGTGTGGGACAAGGTTGACGTCTTTGGTTTTAGAATTTAATACACAACCCTTTTCTTTAATTATTTTTGCTATATAAATGAAAAATAAATTACTTATTTTCAGCCGGTGCTTGTGTGTGAGGGGAAAACAGGAGAAAAGTCACTTGATTTTGAAAGCTAACCCCAAGTAACATTGCAAGCAATATAGGATCAGCTAAAAGAAATGGTTTGCAGATTATTCTGATATCTGTCATTGGATCTCAGAGAAAAGGAAGCCCTATTACTTGCTTTTACTTGAGGGAATAGTTTTTTCCTAAGAATAAAAGAGCTTTAACTATCCTCAGTCTAATTCTAGATTTCTATTGTGGGTTGCATACTCTTACAGATTTGTAAGGCTATATGAATCCACAGCAACCACATAATCTTGCAGTAAACCACAGAAGGCAACCTTACTAATCCCAACATCAAGTCACCAAATTCAGGCTGAGTTACAATGGCAGCTTTAGAAAGCTATTCAGTCTTGACTGAAATAATTTAACTAATGAACCACTTGGTATGATTATGACTAAACTTTTTCCAGGGGTTAATAGGTCTTGCTGTTAGAAAACTCATGCTTATTTTCTATTTGTAATTTTCTAGCTTTTAATTGCTGGACTGAACTGACATTTTTCAGATAAATTATTTTTCAGTTTGCTGAAAATAATAAAAGGAAAATATCAGTTCGGGATTGACTAAAATAAAAATTTTTGCTTTCCTTAAAAACTGCTTAAATTGAAAACAGATTAGTTTTCAGTTAGTTTGGAGATTTCTTAAAGCTGGTTGACAATGAAACATAGACATGTTTCAGAACTGAAGTATCACCATATTTTGCAGTAAAGAAAGGCAAATTAAAATAAAGGTTTGAATTTTTAGGAAAGAGGTGAGTTTTCACTGAAATGGGTCAACAGTTCAGATAACCTTTTTGGGTGAAAGACAATATTTTCACCACCACAAAATACTACCACATCTCTTCCCACCATGCATTTTTTAGCGTGACATGGAAGTTGTATATTGATGTAAATCTGTTCCTTTCTCTAACCAAGGCAGCAACGCTCTAGAAGCATTACTAAAGACTATTC